>NTHP01000014.1:2104471-2116802 GCA_003416845.1 Oplegnathus fasciatus
TGACAGTCAGTTCGCTAACAATACCAGGGACTAAGTGGGCGAAATACAGAAAAAAATACAGAGTAATAAAGAGTGGGAGAAAGAGAGTGGATTAAAAGGCTAACAAGATATCTTTGTTTTGCCTTCACTGATATACTGTAATTACTTGGACAGTTCGTTATATGTAACTTTATTTATTATTATTTAATTTATTCATTCCTCATTTTTTGTTGGCCAGTTGGTTTTGTTCAACTAGAGTTAAAAAGAAAAATGTAAAATTACAAGTTACAGTATTTTTGAAATGATTGTTCANACAAATATTGGTAGTCGCGGGTTGCATTTTTTGGGGCTTGTTTCTAAAGTGTACTTGCTTATTTGGGCTTGCTCCCTATACGTTTCCTGTCTCTCTCCACTGTACTTGTCTTATAAAGCGTAAATGCCTTAATGCATGATAGTTGTTTGTCCTGTTGCAGGATCTGTCCACAACCCCGTTCCCTCCGCCCCTCCCCTTCCCCCATACGTACGCACACAGNTGACAGTCAGTTCGCTAACAATACCAGGGACTAAGTGGGCGAAATACAGAAAAAAATACAGAGTAATAAAGAGTGGGAGAAAGAGAGTGGATTAAAAGGCTAACAAGATATCTTTGTTTTGCCTTCACTGATATACTGTAATTACTTGGACAGTTCGTTATATGTAACTTTATTTATTATTATTTAATTTATTCATTCCTCATTTTTTGTTGGCCAGTTGGTTTTGTTCAACTAGAGTTAAAAAGAAAAATGTAAAATTACAAGTTACAGTATTTTTGAAATGATTGTTCATGAAATGCAAAATAAATTCATACCCTATATTGATCAAATGGCCTCTCTCTCTCACATTGTGGTACGTAAGGTTGCCTGTTTTGGGCTGAGAGCCGAGTCTTTTCTTTTGGCCTTGTTTCCATATACCTGGTTGCTATAGATATAATGTATTAATTGCGTGTCAGAGCAAGGTTGGTAGCTGTGGGGAATAAGTATCTCTGTGCTGACTTCCATTCTTCTTCCACACTAAGCCCAGTCTCTCTTGACCTTGCTCCCACACTTCATGATTGTAGCATCTGCTTCACTCCTCAGTTCCCTGTTTCCATTCATATTCGTTTACCTACTCTTAGTCAATCTACTCTTATGTAATCTATCAGTTCGAGCAAAATATATACTCCTGTGTGTTTCATTAAACTTCAGAACTTTGTGAACTGAACCAGCCTCATGTCACTCTGTTCTCCGAGCGCTCGTCTCTTCATCCAGAATCCACTCACAGGGATCGAGCCAGTAAATAGACTGACTACGAACATGAACATTTCAGTCGTTCACAACAGTAGCCTAACTGTTTTCCCCATTTCCAGTCTGTATGCTAACCTAACCTAACCAGCTTCTAGTGGTAGCTTCACACACAAACATGAGAGAGGTATCAATCATTTAACCCTCAGCAATATAGTATTTCTCAAAATGTGGAACTATTCCTTTAACACCAATACAATCAATTCAACTAATTTACAGTAATAGAAGCTATACACATACTGTCAGCTTGTTATCTGGTTTCACCTGTTTACGAATTGTTACAACTGCGAACAAAAGTAGCAAATTTAGGCTGTTTAAATAGTGGAACTACAAGACTAGCAGTGGGAGTAATCAGGAGATCTTTCTTCCCATTCTGCCGACCTTGTGTGAAGGCAGGCCGAAATAAACCAGAGCAATTGGGAGCAGCTGAGGAGTAATCAGGACAATGAGAGGCAGCTGGGTAAAGTCAATCCAGGAGGATTCAGGACCTGTAATGTGAAGCAAAAGACTCCACCACGACAGAAATGACACATTTTTTACTTTGACCTTCAGTCTGCTTGTAATGTGTGCATAAGTCACCCTGGAGCAGAACCAACTTAAAGAAAAGCAACTCGGGTTAAGAAGTATTTTTAGATTAATGATGTATGATTACTGTCTGTAATTTTTTTATACCCAGCAGTACTTTGAAAAGCTCACTCTGCGATCCATTAAATTAACCAAAGACCTTTTAAATGAGGCAAATCAAAGAGCGAGCTAACAATTAATACAGCTCTGAGAATAGCATCAGCTGAGCTGACATAAAATCCCAAGCACAGTAAAGAGCAGTGGACCACTTTAACATGAAAACTTTGTGGAAGCAAAAAGAACAGCAAGGAAACTTTGGCATGCTGGGAATCTTTACATCTTCTCTGCTAATGAATGCTATGTAATGTATGTTTGCTAATGACCAGTAGCGGTCCAGGAGGTCCATGTAGATATAATGCATGGCGTGATTTAGCCAAGTAGGACATGTTCCTGTGTGTGTATTCTTCAGGAAGCAGCTTTCATCTCATTTTAAGAACAACATGCCATATTAATTATTGTTTAAATGTGTTTTGATTCCAGCATGGGTTTTGTTGATGATTGCTCAGGAGTCGTCTGCTCACACACATGCCAACACACGCACACACACACACACACACACACATATCCCAAACAACAGCTTGTTTCACTGCCATTGCATGTACTGTCTGTTTTTTTTCTTGTTTCATCCTTTTGATCAGGCACAAATAATTCCAAAATGAATGTGAGGCGTTTGAATCGCCTCCTTAATGTTTAAAGAAACTGCTACAACAGAAAAAAAATGTACCTTGGATAAATGGAGGGTAAAAAAAAACAAAAAACCAAGCCTGAGTTGTCAGCAACTCTACAATCAGTGCAGAGAATATGGAAAATTAGCCAGAGCAGTGAGAAGGGACAAAGCAAGGTGGATCTATCCTTTTAATGTTCTTAAAGTTAAAGCAATAATTGTGCTTTAATTTTTGGGATTTTCAGCACCCTGATTTTCATTAATTCTTGCAATTCTCTTTTTTCTTTTGGTGGAGGGTTGAATGCATGTATACCCCTTCATTGTAGGGGAGGGGAGGCAACTGTTCTTCTAAAATGGCACCCATTAGTATGTGATATTTCAAAGCCACATCCAACAAAGGCTGCTATTATCCAGTCAATTTTCCAATTGTTTCACAGATTTTCAGCCACTTGTTCTCTATCTTTGCTCCTGTTCCTCTTTCTACATTTGAGATGTGGAGTCATGCAACTCAAGAAAACCACAAACCACAAGGATTACTTTGTCCTCCATTTTTGAGAGAAATTAATCAGTGCCTGGTGGGAATCCCAACACCGACTGTCTCTGTCATTACTGCCTCAGGTGAATTTCTTACCACATCTGCTAAGATCCATTTTTGTCTCCTTATTGAATTTTTATCATCTTTAACCCTTCAGTTTTTGGGTTAATCTATTATTTGGCAACTTGCAACTTTATTTAGTTAAAACTCTTTATGTATATGCGTGTGACTCATGTTGAGTGTGAGAAGTGGCAAAGTCAATGACACTGTGTTCTTCCTTTCACGTCATGTAGTTTTGCCATGCATATTTATACTGTGGCAGAAGCTTGTGAAAGCTTATATGAATACATGAGAGAGAAACACAAGGGTCTTGTACGTTGTCAAAATGTGTGCTACAGCAAGTGTGATATTTAAAGTTTCATGAGAAGGGCTAGGGTCTAAATCATACTGCTTGAATATTGGATCAGACAAGCAAAAGAAACAACCACTGTGGGAAAAACTGAACAATCGTAATGTGTCAAAATCAACAAGCTCATCCTATAAACGTAATCACTTGGTTAGGGCTCTTATGGGGCACTGGTAAACACAATATACCACTTAGAGACTATTTCAGCAGGCTCAGTGCGTCCTCAGAGTCAGACTGGAGCAGAAGCAGTCATTTGAACACGATGCCTATCCACAGCTCTCTGCTGCCAACATTGCTCTGTCATGCAAAGTGGTGCCAACTTCCATGAAGTATTCAAAATCTGTTTGTATTCTGTCAGATCCAGGAGCCTCAACCTGTGAGGTTCAGTCATGTAAAGACTTTTTTTTAAATGGAAATGAGCAGAGGACTTAAAGGTGGAAGTGACTGCAAAATAATATAAACTGCAATTAAACAAACATAAATCACCTGTGCCCTTTAGCTTTCAAAATTTAATTTGTGGAAATGCATTTGCATGTTTTGGTGACTGGCAATAGATGAGGAGGCGAATATTCTTTTTTAATGCACAAACAAGATCCATAATGTGTTTGAGCTGAGTGGGCACATTTAAAAGTACACCAGGTTATGTATATAGCAGATTATATAGCAGTTTTATTATGTACCTATATGCCACCTGCACCACCTCTCACACCACCTCCCTCTTTGCTTGTCTCTTGGTCTCCTGTGCTCCTACTCGTATATGAACAGAGCTCTGAGGGTTCACTGAAGATCACATCTGAAAGAGAAGCCACTGGTGCATACGCTATCGGGCTGCTCCATGTGTGTGGAGATGTGGCATTTGAAAAAAGACGAGCTTGCGTGTTAAAAAAAGACGAGGTGGAGGAGGGAGGGGGGGGCAGTCGAGCGACAAAAGTACGCCAGCGTACCGTGCGCCAACAAAGTGCCTCACGCCTGCCTGCTGCCTGGTGTGGGGAGGGAGATGCGACCTGTCAGAGAGTGAGGGGGCTGGCTGAATGACTTCACATCACCCTTTCAGCTCCAGCAACTTCCCATTTATATTGTAATGCAAATCCGTGGCCTGTCCCAGATGGTGCTTTTCCAGCATCGTGGGTGCATAGAAATATGATTATTTATCCCAAGCACTTCTAAAGTCTTTAATGCACCCTCCTCCGTCTGCTTCTATCCCCTCCTTCCACTGGCAGCGATTTAAAGTCTGTGCAGTCTGATGTGTTTCTCCCTAATGGCAAAGGCGAAAAAGAATAAACGATAAATTTGGGGAGAATTTGACAAGGGAGTACCTAAGAGATTACAGAAAAGCAGGAGAGAAACAAACCTAAGTGCATAAGTCAGGGAAAGAGGGATAGAAAAAAACTCAGGTAGATCATTTTCTTGGCTGAGCATTAGGCTAAGAGGCATAAGCAGTAATTCTCATGACTCAAAAGTGCTTTTAATCACCTCTGCTGAGCAAAATATAGTCCAGAAGCCCATATCAGCGCTGAACATCATCTTCCTGAAAGCACATTCAGAATTGTGCCTGAATAAATTTGCCCATCTCTGCCTGTGTGGAGCATGGAGACAGCCTTTTTGTTTGCTGCACACATCAAACGGCTCAGGACATGTTTAAGATTTTATACAGTGCCAATGCATATGGTAAAGCATCCACATATAGGCATCTTATGGGTTTCACTGAATTAAAATTGAATGAAGAGTTGGACAAGTGGTAGATATCAAAATGCGTTATTTTGGAGCTGTTTTAAAGACATGACAGACATATAACAATAGATAATAGAACTTCAATGCAAATGATATTACACCTAGCTGAGAGTTGTGAATATGCTGCCTTTGCAACTATTTTTTTATCCCACCTACAATCAATTACAAGTCCATTTCCAGACTGCTTTTTAATGTGACAGCACTTTGTAGTCATTCTTGATGGGATCATCTAAATGAGGTTATGCACAATAGCATAAACAACATAGATGGGAGAAAAACAGGAAACAGGCGCATCCTGACAGACTGTGTGTGCTGTAATCGGCTGGGTACTATAAGCTGCTCTCTTCTATCGTCAGCATTTCTATACCTTCATCATAACACCTTCACCTATCTGCCGCCTGCCTCACGAGCATTTAGGTAGCACTTGGCACTTCCTACACAAAGTAATTACATCACAATCTAGTGTCAGATCAACACCTCCAACTCCTGTCACCTTATTATATATGTTTTAAGTGTTTGTTTCAGTTGCCTTAACACAAAGTTTGAGTGAAGCAGAGAAGAGAATCACTGAATTATGAGGATTACTTGAAGATGATGGCTTGCAGTAAAACGAGGTGTCTGCAGGTGGTGCAGCAGCGTGAGGCCACAGTGTTTTTTCATCACATTTCTCTGTCTTTTCCAAAAGCCAGCTTTGCTGAAATATTCCAATCGAAAAAATGAAACTTTTATTTTTGTCTCTACAGCTTTGTCCCAAAATCTTAGAGGGTCAGTTCACCCTACGGGTGTAACAAAAAGCTACCATCTGTGTCTGTATCTGTATCCGTTTATGCCACAAAAATATCTGTATTCAGACTGAAATTGTCTACTCTGCTTCATTGTCTGCATGAAATTGTTGTCTACTGCCATTTATACTCCTCATACATACGTATATCTATAAATTTACATGCCGACAAAATAATATAATATTTTAACTATGTACTTCAAATAATCTAAAAATGGAATATGATTTGTATTTGAATCCCACCTTCAAGAAAAGAAAAAAAGTCTAAGCTATGTCTAAATAAATGCTGTGTAACTGTTAATGGTCCAGGCAGAAATCAATAGTGAAAATAGAACAAGATGTTGGTGGAAAAATACAAGTCAGAATGCATTGGGCCTAATTGCCTGATTTTTTTTTAAAAACAAAAAGTGATCTGATGTGTCTGTGAACAAAAATGAGAAAACTGTTCTGACAAGGTCCTTTGGCCATTTGCATGCACTTTTGAGTTGGCTCCTCAGTTTCCCATCCTCTGTCAAGACTAAAATCCGTCTGGCAAAATTTAATTGCATGGTGTGGCCAAAATCAGAAAAACAAACTGCAGGAGCTAGCATGGCTAGTGTTGCTAATTGTAAAACGTTTTTATCAAACATGATAAACAGACTGTCATCAACCTCTTTCACCACTAGTGTAGTACACTCATCCCAACAGCATCCCAACAAACAACATTTCCTGGGTGAATCGTAAATCCCACCCCCCTCTCAAACTGGCTGGTCATTAGTGAGCCTCACAATTTTGTGTGTCCTGGAGACGGGTCAGTTCGCATCTGGAAGCTAATGTGTCTCATCCCATTCCACGCCATAATCCTGCAAAAATACTAGGGGAGGGTTCCGTATCTGTTCAGGGCGCATTATCTGTGCATATCTGGGTAATGTATTCGTTTACCCAAATCACAAAAAACACATTTTCTCACTCTGTCTGGTGTCTAGCCATGTAGATAGTTTCAGTTTTATGTAGTGAAGTTTTCTGATTTTTGCTGCTGAAACTTCTGCTATGACCTCAATATGATGGAGGTGAACAGAATTTTGTTTTTGCTGCTCAAAGCATTAAAAAAAAACAACTTCAATTTGAAAAACTCAACAACTTTTCATCCACAAACCTAGCTGTCAACAGTTTTCCTTGCGGCTATTTCCTGAGCAGAAAGTATCCCCAGTGAAAACTGTTTACTGCTAGATCTATAAGTATGCTTTACTGGTTCCCAACAGTATAAATATAGCATTATATTTAGGAGATTTCAGCATTTTTATCGGGTTGCCACATGAACTATACTGTATGAGTCAGTTAACCATTAACATCCTGTTATTCACTGATCGATGTACCGTACAGAACAGCCAACATGTTGACACGATAGAGATTTTAACAGTCTGCACTGCATGCAGCTGGCTCATTTCAATAATGTATATGCCTTTATTTTTCTCAAGCTTTCCAAACAGAGCAAATTAAAGGCAATCTAACTTTGAGCAAATGTAAATTGCTTAATGGAGCTATCTCCTGTAATTGCTCCACTCAGTCAAGTATTCATTAAGTGCCTGAGAGGTTGGCTACTCTGTACTTTTTATACATACAGCACAACAGATTTTCTCCTCGAACAACTTCCACTTCACTTCAGATTCTCAATGCTTTATTTTATCTTTCTGTGAGCCATGTGACATACATACAGTATATATACAGTATATACCTATATATATATTTGACAAGATACTTTACCTGACAGTCATTTCCACCACTGATCTGTCAATCGCTGTTTTAATTTCCTCTGGATTTTCAGCTCAGCTCGGACAGTGAATAGTAGGTATTTGTGCTTTCATTGACCCTTGGTGGAACTGCAATCACAGAGCAATCCAAACAGCGTTCACATGCACTACAATATGTCCCAGTTTTCCCGAAGAGAGAGGAGAGTGAAGGCAAGCTGACAGTCACGACGACTTCGACTCGTCAGAATGTGCGGTGAACCATTTCATCACTTCCAAAAAGCACAAGCAATCAAATCCACTTCAGCCCCTTTTCACACACCTGACCACAATACCAATTGCAGAATAAAACACTGTGGATCGCCTCAGCTGAAATCACAAGCTCTCTTGCCGATTAGGTCTTTTTACTTTCTAAAACAATTGCTTGTTTTACACAAGAGGCAAGACGAAAAACAAACATCTTTATTCAATGTTCCAGCCATCAGATGATTATTGTGTTCGTCATGTCTGGCCTGTTGTCATTCCACATCACTCTCCAAACGGTTTACCTGCCCACACAAAGAGCAGTAGTTGGCCATAAGCCTGGATGGTCCCCATAGTTTCATGTTGTTCGCCATCTGTGCTCAAGGCAAAACCTCGCTACGGCCATTATAGTGAAGGGCCAATAAAAGAGATGAGGCTGGGAGGTGACTGGGAGGTTAATGCAGCGGCTATTCTGGACATTCAGAAAGAAAGACAAACAGAGGAGTGAAGTTTGTAAAGAGGGCAAAAGTAGTGGAGTGCGTTTGGGACTGACCATTCGCTGAGCCCCACCCTCCTTAGTTACTGTTGCTATGCCCGTCAATCTTTCAGTTCTGGCCCGGCAAATATGCAGTGCGCAGTTCTATAGGTGGCAGATTTACTGCTCCAAACTCCATGAGTTAGTTGAAAACTTTTTAATGTTTCCAGCTGATTCGTTTTAAAATGAGAAGCCTGTGATAAGGTCTTAAGTTAGACGGAGAGTGTTTTTATTGATCTACACGTTTTAATTCTGCAACTTCTGTGCTCACACTGCACAGATCAATCGACTGGCTATGACGTGGGTGCTCACACTTGAATGTAAGCATTGAACCCCCAGTCAATTTTGTCCATTGAGAGTTCCAATAAAGTTTATTCAAACAAGACGACCGCGTCCTCAACAATGTTGACAAAAAGAGAGAAAGGCAATGTGACTTTGTGCAGTTGTACTATAAATGGAAAAGTGAGAAGAATAAAAGAAATATGGAGCCGCAGATGGCTGAAAGATGCAGACAACATGGTCTGTTTGTTCTGCAGGAAGCTCAGTTTTATATCACAGCACAGTCTGAGTCATTGTTTTAGCCAAACATGTAAAATACTACTCCAGTAATGTTAAAACAAGCTCACTGCAGTTAAATAATAATGAATCTTTGTGGGAACTGATGTGGAAATCGGACCATGGAACTGCTCAAACAGCCGACCATAATTTCTGAAATGCCAGAAATCCAACCGATCGTCCGAGAGCCAGATCGTTGATTGTTCAGGCAATTAATCAGCCCTCGCAGCCCAACCTCTAACTGCAAGTGGAACGACAACCTATGTGACAGAAATTCATATTGCTTAATCCAAACAGTGTCTGCCCAGCTTTACATATGCACATGATAGCTTCGTACGTGGTATAATGCTAAAAGATTGAGGCTGAAGCTACATGTTCTCTGCAACGTCAGTATCCTCACCAGCTGATGATCCATGGACTACATGGAAGTAAAGGAGCATTGTCCATGTACTGCAGAGTTTAGCACTAGTATTAGAGTACAGTGTTATAAATAGAAATGTTATTCGCTCTAACGTAACCTTTGGATGGTTTGAAAGCTTAATGTAGAACAACATACTTGAACAAGCAACACAGTCGTAGCATTTCATTTTTAATGATGCCATTTTCAAACATTAATGCTATTGCTAACGTAACCTGTAACTCCATGATGCTTCTTGGCTGTACATTCATTCATAAGGGGGACTGCCCATTGTTCCGATGGCCCATTAGTCCGACACCCCAATTGTCCAAAAAATGTCCCATTGGACCGAAAGCCCATCTGTCTGACAGCCCGTTATGCCCAAAACAAATTCTCATTGCGCCGACGGCCCATTTCCCAAAATACACACCCTCCCTGCAGTTAGAAAGACCTTAACAACTACACCACTTGCTGCTCCAAACAATCACCCATGTGCGTCCATGAAAAAAACATGAATAGCTTGTTCTTCTTAGGGGATTAAGGATGGAGGAGCAAGTGGTGTAGTTGGTAAGTTCTTTCTAACTGCAGGGAGAGTGTGTATTTTGGGATAAATGGGCCGTCGGAGCAATGGGAATTTGTTTTTGGCATAACGGACTGTCAGACAGATAGGCTTTCGGTGCAATGAGACATTTTTCAGACTATTCGGGTGTCGGACTAATCGGCCGCTGGAACAACAGCATGGCACCTTAGTAAGCTAGTTAGCCTGGCATGCTAATGTTAGCAGCTTACATTAGCACAGACAAACACAGTGTTTAATCCATCCCTTACACTTTTGCTCTTGTGTTTTTGGTTTTAGAAAGTTGATTTAAAAAGACACCACCTTCCAAACTCTTTAACCGGAGAATATATTTCTTATTACAGCCCCATGCACAATGCTTCAACATGTTGAGAAAGCTAGAGAGGCCGTGCCTAGTTACCATTTCTAAGACTGTTCAGAGTGGCCAAAATATTAGGAAGAAATTTAATTCTACCATTACATGAGGAACATAGTAGAGAATATAGTATAGACATACTGTATGAGAGCAGTGCCAACAGATTGAGAAGGACCCTGAAGTTGGAGACTAACAACTAAATAAAGATGCCAAGGACACAATAATCCCCAAACACAACAAAACAAACCATAATCTATAGTAGGTGGACACCTGCAGCTTTTGACCACAGCTGTCTCTTCATTTTGGGAGGGCTTATCACCCAAAACTCCAGCAAAGTGAGATCATGGTGTGTGCACTCAACAACAGGAAGTGCAGCATCACCATCTATAGGCCAGAGCGGCAATAGCACCCTCCATAGCCGTGACAACAGCTGCCTTTTACACAGTGCCTGCTCACATGTAGACACACATTGTGCCCACAAACACCACTTTCAGAATCAATTACTCACACACCACAGGTCACAGAACAGTTCATTACTGTTCAATTACCAGTGAATGTTCAATAGCAAGCCCATTACAGGGGAAAAGTTTCAACCTCGCTGCCAAAACAACAGGAGAACGAGTATGACATTTTAATGATGCGATTAAAGATGAGCAAGAGAAGAGTACAAACAAATAAATTAAAGCAGGTTATGATGAGCTGCATGAAATAAAATAGAGAGAGGAGTAAGCAAGTTTTGACATCAGTGTAACTAACGATGAAGCTGGCTTCAAACTGTATTGATCAACTGTACCCCATTACCCCGACATGCCATTTATCTCGCTGAGATCCATAACATCATTATGAGCTCTGTTAATGCCATTTTACCAGCACAATATTTTAAAACTACAGAATAAATGAAGAAGCTGCATGATTTTCTGCATTGATTCATACAGGTAGTTCAGTTCTGCTTTCCCTTCGATTGTGATTCACTTGAGAGACAGTCTGCAGCGGTTAAAGTCTCTGCTGTAGCTAATTAGGTCACACTTGACACACCTTTTCACGTCTCTCTCCCTGGCAATTATTCTAGCAGAACACACTTCTGGTAAACAGAAAGTTTACTCTCCCCCTTCTTTCAGATTTTGTATTTATTGTTTCTTTTCTCCACTTTCGGTAGGTTTCTTTCTTCATTCCTCCAACTCCCCAGATTCCACAGTCTGCCTCCCAAGTGGAAAGCCACAGCACTTGCTTCAGGTTTCATCAGAGGAAAGTTGACTAGGTGGCAAGAACATGAAAGAAAAGGACTGAAGTGACAAAAACACTTCCGAGCGGAACAATGATCGTGCCCTCGTAGTCGATTAAGTAACACCCATGCAAATGTTCTACAACATTTTGACATCTTGCAGTGTTTTTACAGAAACACAGAACAGTCAATCACAAATCAATGAATTTTCATTCAGCCTCAACAAAGAACTTCAAGCAAAAAAAATCTCTCTTGCTTTTCTGAGATTTGTACTGGCTACATATTGTATTTTTTATCTTTTTATGTTTTGCCAGTCAACACACAGACTCAAACTATCTCTGGCTGGCAGTGAACTTCTTTTTTTTTTTTGAGGAAATCACATATTTTCTCCAAAATGTGTTTTTTTTTAATAGAAAGACATACTGGAGAATCTGGCTATGACAGGATATACAGGTAAAAGGAAAAGTACAAAACAAAACGGTGTAAAAAAAAATACTCCTGCATTGAAAAAACCTACTTAAGTAAAAGCACAGAAGTATTAACAACAAAATGCACTTAAAGTATCAAAAAAACACAGATAACAGATATTTTATTATATATTAGATTGTTAATACTGATGCATGAATGCATAAGCAGCATTGTAGCTTGTCAAGGTACAGTAGAGCTAAATCTTAAATCTGA
>NTHP01000014.1:2129492-2140263 GCA_003416845.1 Oplegnathus fasciatus
CTTCTAAGTTGTGTATCAGATCCAGATGTAAATACCTGGAAATAAAAGCTGAAATGTTGATCTCTTGTCTCATATTCATCTTTGATGTTTTCAGTCTACAGCAAAAATAAAGGAATTGGCCTCGCTGTTCCAATACTTTTGGAGGGGAGTGTATATATACACACATATATATGAGGGGAAATAAACACAATCAGACACTGAAAAGTGACAGTGACATCCACTGCATGGGAAATGCTAACTATTTACTATTTATTCACTTTTACAGGAAAAAAGCAATAACGAGAGACGTAACGCAAATAACAGGAGGCCTAATGTTACTTTACTGCAGCCTACATTGTTACATTTCAAATTAATTTGCAGTAATCCTCAGAAGGGTATAATTATCTGTCCACAGAATACTAGCAGCAGCTCCCATTTTGATGAGCCTTTACTTGATTATCCCTTTCAAGATCATTCATATTAGCAGGGGATGTGCTGTAGCACCTTACTTTGATCCATGTCCTTAGGCACAAAAAACCCCTCACAAAAACCAAAATTATTTGGGCAGATAATAAAATGGCTACATAAGATGAAGGGATTCTTCTGTCACCAGGGGGGATTTTCTTGGTTTTATGTTACACTAATGTATTAGGAGAGCTGTTTCAGTCCACTTCAACCAAGATGAATTCTATCTTTTGGATACAATGGAAAATGTTGCAATGGTAATAAACCGTACAAAGCAGCAGGATTATACTCTGATGTCATTGAAATTCATCCTTTTTAACCCATACCTCTTATCCAAGGACGTCCGAATGAGACTAATATGTGAAGTGGCCCTCCATAGCACACCGCGCCATGTAATTTGTAGCTGTTTTATCCTCTGCGTTATAAACGTTTGGGTATCTCTGCTTTAATCCATCAATGTAAGCTAATTGTGTCCTGGTTTTGTGCCAGTACTTTCTCTGTACCACTCAAAGGCGGTTCGTTTGATAACCGGTTCCCGGAAAATTAATGTTCAAATCGATGTATTCAGTACGAACAATGTAGCCTAATTTGTATTAGAAATGATAGCTACAAATGTTGATTTGACAGATATTGATTATCTAATGAAATTATGGCAACAAGGCCAGTCAATGAGAAAAGGGTCTGTGGATAATATAAGCATACGGTACAGCAGTGCACTCAGAGAAATCATCCAAAAGTTACATCTGTATTTTCCTTGAACTCACTCTTTGAAACCGTGATACGTAACAGTTAAGAGGATGTGGGTCCTCTGCCTCTGAGGGCCAATATAATGACATCTCAGCTTCAATTACTGTATCTCAGAGAACGGGTTAAATTTAGTTTTCTTTCTGCTACCGCTGGCAAGATCATCACCTAAAGAATCAATACTACCGATACTACAGTAAGCCTTGTTTTGAGTATCGATAACAGTGTCACTGGGATCAATACCAAAGAAGTTGATCCGTCTCATGTTAGATCACATTCAGGCAGGGCAGATGAACACTCTTAGTGTATGCACTCCCTGCTTCTCTGCTGCTGTCGAACATTTATTATTTATCATTAAAAATGTTGTATGTTTTAACATGCACATATGCACGCTGAAGTAATTAACAGACAATAGTAAAAAGATTTGTTGGATTTCAGTGATAATGCAAATATGTTCAGAAGTAGCCTATAATGATGCATTCGCCTAATGAAATATGAATGTATGATATAATAATACATTCGCCACTCTTAATAGTAAAAAGTATCAAAATCAATATGGATATTGGTGATTCCAGCCCTGATATTTTACCCGATCAGAACCAACCTTTGTGGTATCACCCACCCCGACTTTCTGCTTTTCCCTAATTGGTTCCTTGTTTCTTCTCCCTTCTGTGTCCCTTCTTTGCCTTTTTGTCTGTCCTCTTTCCAGGTCTCCATGGTGGAGAGGAGGTCATGTGGACGTCCTCTTGGATCCATATTTGCCATATATCTTTACTATCCGTCTATAATATTGTCATCCTGATTCTATTCTCTACACACAACATCCATTGCATGTCTCTGCTCCTCTTGCTGAGGTTTCTTCCAGTGTCTTTTCCTGTTACAGTTTTTTTGGGGGAGTTTTTCCTTACCGAGGGTCTAGGGATACAGTGTGTTATATGCTGTGCAGATTGTAAACACCCTTGAGGCAAAATTGACTTCACTTGACTTATATGCCGCTCATTCTGCATTTATAAACTAGTTTGGCAATGACCTGGAATAGATATCAAGAGGCCCCTGACACCACAAGGTCCCAGGTTTAGACTTTCATGGACCTTTAATTCCTACAGCTCAACCAGCTCACAGAGGGCTGCAGGCAAAAACATAATTTCCGTAAAAGTCATAAAATAACTATGATACCATGAATGTTATTAATTTGACTTTTTCCCATGCATGTTGCTGTCACACTGTTCATTATGTCTAAATCAAATCATGGACATATACTGCCCTCTAGTGGCTAAATGTTTTAAATTAGTCTTTGTGACTTTCTTTCCTAAAATTTCTCCAAAGACTGTTATCACCTGTAGAGGGCCACCTCGTCAAAGTTATTGTACCTTAATTCTCCTCCTTCTTCTCTGTCACGAGATCATACATGAATGATGAAAATCCTGAATATTTGAAAGTGGACAAATACTTTGCATAACCTGACTTGTTGCACACAGAATTAGAGCATGTGATGTTACAATGTAAGGAAGAGAGTAAGCGTCCCTACTTCTACCCCCAAGCAGCCAGAGCAGATGGCATTTCATAACCAATCACCATTTCAGATTCTATTGCCCAATCAGTTTTACATTTATATGTAAAGTAGCGTGCTATTCCAGCAGATCAACAGATGGCTTGAAATGTATGCTTGGGGACACTTGTGTAAAGACTTCTTGATTTCTGTTCCTCATTCCAAACCGAAAACAGGTTTTAAAAATAGCAAACGGAGGCAACGTGCAGATGTTATGACACATGATTTTATCTTGTGACAGTAAAGAGGGCGTGGTGTCTAATGACTTGAAATATTCGGTGCTGCACTTGAGAATGGAGGTAGTTTATTCTTTTTGTTGTTTATGGCCATTTTATTATTTACTTCATTGCTCAAACAGACAGGAATACTTGGGAGAGTTAGAGGAGGTAATACAATAAAGATTCCTGGGCTGGATTTCAATCCAGACCAAAGTGTGCACCTTAGTCAAGGGACAAGCCCAGGACTTGATAATAGTGCAGCACGTATTCAGATCCTTAAGTAGAAATACTGCAATAAGTAGCAGCAATACTGCAATTGAAAATGTCACTTATTATCAAAATGTACTTAAAGTATCAAAACTGAAAGTACTCATAATTCTGAAAAATGGCCCCTGTGACTGTTATACTATTATATATTATATTATTGAATTATTATAACTGATGCATTTATGTGTAAGGAGTTCTTTTACTGTTGTAGTTGGTCAAGGTGGAGACAATTCAGCAGATTTATATACGGTTTGGTACTTTAATCTGCAACAATCAACATATTTTATAAGTAACTAAAGCTGTCAGATAAATGAGGTGGAGTAGGAAGTATGTAACTAAGTATGTTTGCCTCTGTTGTGAAATAGAGATTAGAGATGGAAATACTCAAGTAAGGTATAAGTATCTCAAGTTTTTACTCTAGTACAATAGTTGTTTACTGGTATTTTCCCAGTAAGCATTGATTCGGTGACTTGCAGATTAAAAAAATGTCAAACTATGGTTAAAAGTTTGGTTGAAATGTGGTTACATATAACCATTGTTCCAACAGCATTTATATGGCTATAATGTAGCGTGAAGCGGGTCTTAACTACATATTAAAATATGTTGTTGAGACAACAGTCACATGTAACGTAGCTGTCTGAAAACATTAACTTTTCAACCAGATTTAGTCCATAACCTCCTACAAGTCTTTTGACGTGCAAATCTCCAAAACAATGTTTACTGGGTTTATCATCTACTGTAAGTCAGTTAGTCACCACAATTCCTGTTATAATATCACTAAAAGTCATATCATTAACCTCATTCTGGCACCATTTTTCCTCCGTACCACTGTGTCAGTCCTATTTTCTACCAAATCAACAGAACAGAGGAAGATGAAAGAACACAAAAGCTTAACAACCTCATGCAAATGTGTTGTTCAATCACTTAGTAACTTTTGATTAAAATAAAAACACTCACACATTTAATGGTCATTTCCTTTGGTTTAATAAAACAATACTGTAAGAGACATCAAATCTGACTACAAACCAAGTCTACAAGGAAACAACACCTCCCTGGCTGGAGAGCAACAACTCTTCCAGGATTTTGGGAAGTTTACTAGTAACCTGCTACATATCTGTGTGCTACATCCATTAAATTTGAATCACTCATGTCACAATCATAATCTCTGTATATTAAGAGTGCATTATTGCTGAACAATGCACAGAAAGGTTATTCTGCCCCCCCAATGATACGTAATAAAAGGATTTATTAAATTCACTGAGCTAAGAAGCCACATATCTCATGTGCTTGGTTGAAGTTCTTTAAGGCTTTTTTTTATATAAAAGTATAATGACATCTTCTAGCTATGGCATGAAAAAGTTTGGGTTTTGTCTAAAGCAGTAGCAGAGTCCACTGAGGGATCATTCACATACCTTCACTGAACAGTTATACAGTCATTAATATGCACTATATCCAAAATACTTCTGTTGAAATTGTAGATTAAAAGCCCGACTGTTTACATCTTTACATAGCACTCATGCATTCACATTGTGTGCTATACATTCTCTTTAGCATGCACTGCACTTTGGCTTACATGCGAGGAAAACAGCAGAATCACTAACATAAATAATGTCATGGGGAAAGAGGATAAGAAATCTCATCCTTCCTTAACAAATAAAATTATTTCCAATAGCCACAACAGACAACTTATCCGCTTAACAGAATCAGTGTCTTCTGACATGCACAAAAGAGGCGTAACACAAAATACAGTGTCATTGAAAATACAGTTTACTGTCTGTGCAAACACTCTCCCCAACTATAGTGCTCTTTACACTGACTTTCTCCTTGACCGAGGGAACTCTCGGAAGCTGTGCCCGGGTGAGAGCGTGCTTCCTGGGGAAGACAGTCCAGTGTTGTCCCTGGAACCCGGCGAGCAGCCCTGGATCCTATAGGAGACTGAGTTGTAGTACACAGAATTGATATGGCAGCCGTGGTGTTCACTGTGGGACATAAGAGGACTATCACAAATCCCCAAACGGTAGCACACACAGGAGCAGAGGGAGCTGAGGCTCGACTCTGGCCTGTGTCTGCCTGCCTTGATCTGAAAATGCAGCCTGTGTCTGCAGGGGCTTCTTTGCCTCTCCTGCTCCTCCGCTGGGGAAGCAATGAGGTTGGTGCGGCTGGTTCCTTCCTCCATCGGGAGGAAGAGCGTACTGTGGCTACGGCTGTGCACCACGTTGCCCCTGTTCCTCTCTCTGTGGCTGCTCGGTTCCCCTACAACATGGAGACCCAGAGCCCCATCCAAAAGGCCTCTGTCCCTCTTCAGTGACGCCCTCTCTTGAGCATCCCTCCTCTCATCCTCAGTGTTCATGGTGAGGAAGCGAAGCACCACCAAGTTCAGGAAGGCCCCAATAACAGTTAGCCCCACCAGGATGTACATGAAGCTGAACGCCACATAGGGCGTTTTCTCCTGGAGGTCCTCCTTTTTCTGCAGGGCCACAAAGTCCCCAAAGCCAATAGTTGTGAGTGTGATGAAGCAGTAGTAGTAGGCATGGAAGAAGCTCCATCCCTCAAAGTGGGAGAAGGCTGCGGCCCCGACACACAGTGTTCCAATGCAGGAGAGGAAGCCCACCAGGACCATGTTCTCCATGGACACCTCAGTGCGTCGAAAGCCCAGGCACTGCTTCGTCTTATGTAGGAGATAGCGGACAAACGTGTTCATCCTTTCTCCCAGGCTCTGGAACATGACTAAAGTGAGAGGAATGCCCAGTACGGCGTAGAACATGCAGAAGACCTTTCCTGCATCTGTGCCTGGTGCTGCATGTCCATAACCTTAATGCAGAGAGATGGAAATGAGACGAACACTGACGCATACTGTAGCAACACTTGGATGGTAAAACCAAACCAATTGTCTCTTGTCTGTTAAAACAAACCTTAAATGTTGCATTAATGTAGAAACATAAAATGCTCCAGTGTAAATACTATAGCAACACAGTAAAACATCATCCCTCATCTCCAAAGAGAGAAGCGTTACAGTAACTTACCAATGGTGGTGATGACTGTTATGGCAAAGTAAAAAGAGCCAGCAAATTTCCACTGTCTCCCGGCGCGGTGGGGCTCAGCTTGCAGCACCACTCGCTCGATTTCGCGGTAGTCGTCCTCGGAGAAGCGGTACTTCTTCTTCATCTCGTTGCGCTTCTGCTCCAGGATGCGTCGGCGGGAGCTCTCCGACTCGGACTCCAGCGCGTCAAACACCGCGGCGCCGACCAGCAAGTAGGAGAACATGCAGAGGATGAGCGACAGGGTCCGGATGTTTTGCTTCTTCATGATCGGCGTCGGAACGAAAGTCGGGAGCACAGATTACACAGTTACAGGTGGTACTCTTCTTCAGCGTAAACCCCACATTTGGTGTTGCAGCCTGTTGCGTGAAACGTAGAGGCGGGAGAGGCGTGTAGGGAAATAAACCCTGGAAATATACGGTACCAGGTTCGGATGTCTTGTTTATGTAAAAACGCGCATATCCTGCTGTGCGCATTGAGAGCGATCGATGCTCTCGACACGGTCATCTGTTTAAGCAAGTGGCCTCAGCTTGCCTCTTCGCATGCGCAAACCAGTCCCTAATAAAAAGCTGTGTGAAACATAATGTATGTTTAAGACACATAGTAGGCTTCGGCACCGATGTTTAGTCTTATCACAGCTGTGTGCAACAAGTGAAGTCCTGACTCGACCCGGCAGATACCAATCTGACATGAGGAGGGGGGGTTCAGCACCATGGACAGCAACCAGTCACGTTTGAGCTGGCCTTTGAAACTGCGCACCCAGTGTGGAGACATCCAGAGGCTGAGCAACACCAGGGTTTAGGTAGTAACACACACCATCACGAAGCTGTCCTAAAATCTGTAGTTCTCTGGTTTGGAGCTCAAGTAATATATGCTCAGATAACATGTTGAAAGGTAAATTTCAATAAAAGGTAAAAGTCTATAGTTTTTTTTGTTTGTTTGTTTGTTTGTTTGTTTGTTTGTTTGTTTTGTGTGTGTAGCATAAGGGATTACAACTTACATTTTGTTTATACAACCTTGTGTTGTAAAATGACAATTAAATGAACCCTTGAAATACAAGTGCTTGGTAACAAAACAGCAAAATATCAATGGATGAAAAAAGGATTGTGCTGGTGACATTAAAAATAACCCAAATAGGCCAAAGACATCTAAAAAAAAAACAGAAATAAAACATGAAAACTAAAATTTGTTTTAACAATTGTCAAAGAAATCAACTCAACTCCTTCACCCCAGCCTAAATAATGAAAACATGTGAAATGGGTGATGATGTCCAATTCTGCAAATTTTAGTTGAGACAATAAGTTTGTTTGTTTTTCATGTAATGATATCATCCCATGCAAATTATAATCGATTTGCATCTTCAAAAAATAACACAATAATAATAATGATGATAATAATAATAATAATAATAATAATAATAATAATAATAATAATAATAATAAAGAAATAATCAAGTGGAAAAAATCAAACAAATTCAAGCAAATAATGAAAAATTTAAATCAAATAGGAAGAACAAAGAGGAAAAAGACATAATAAAATAAGCCTACCAATATACAATCCCAGTCTATCTATGTATTAATTCACATACACATACAGAAGGGTGACAAATTAAAGGAAAAACCACGTGCCACCAGAACAGCTTCAGTGCGCCTTGGCATTGATTCTACAAGTCTCTGAACTCTACTGGAGGGATGAACACCATTCTTCCAAAAGATATTCCCTCATTTGGTGTTTTGATGATGGTGGTGGGGAGCGCTGTCTAACCTGGTGTTCAACTGGGTTGAGATCTGGTGACTGCGAAGGCCTTAGCATATGATACACATCATTTTCATACTCATCAAACCATTCAGTGACCCCTCCTGTCCTGTGGATGCAAGCATGGTCCTCTTGTAAGAGACCACTCCCATCAGGATTGAAATGTTTCATTTAAGTATAAAGGTGATCACTCAGAATAACTTTCTATTGATTTGCGACCCTTCCCCCTAAGGGGACAAGTGGATCCAAACCATGCCAGGGAAATGCTTCTCACCTATGGAAGCATCTGCATTTGATATGTTTCTCTTTTATTCAGGTTTTTCCTTTCATTTGTGCTCTGTATGTATGTATATACATACACATGTTAACAAGTTGAAATTACAACAAAGCCAATCCATAAAAGTGAGTTTTTAAAGCAATTTTTTTTTAAAAATACTGATTTTGTTAGTCTGAGTTCCTTTGGAAATGGTTACGGTGCCCTAACAGCAAAATAGATGCACATTTACTGCTCTGTTTCCTCAGATCATGACTTCAATATTGGTCATTTTGAAAACATGTTCATGTTCATGTTCATAATTTTCTTAGATACCTGTGTGTGTGTGTGTGTGTGTGTGTGTGTGTGTGTGTGTGTGTGTGTGTGCCCTCCTGCACATTAGAGAACCAATGCATGCATGTACAGTGGCTAAATAAATGACATTGCTACACTAGATGCTTCTGGAAACCTACTGTAGGCGATGCTGGTTGCCATGGTTACTTATACCAGCAGTACAGAGTTGGGCTGTCAGTGAGGTTGAAGCTAATATGTTAAGCGTAATGATCCAGGCCCTCGTTCGGTGAATTATGCTGTCACTGCATCACAACATCAAGTATCATTATTTAGGCTGGATTTTTCTCTAGTCGAATGAGGAAAGAGAGAAAAGAAATATCACGCTGTGTATCAGATAAAAGCTGAACAGAAGCATCCTCCTTATGTCACAGTAGGCATAAGAAGCACCAACAGTGTGTTGCAGGTGGATTACTGCGTGTTCTTTTGTTCCCCTCAAACAGAGCAACGTGCTCTCGGCGGCCCTGTTTTTGTGTTAAGTGGCTAAATCAGCACACTTACATCCCTGTTGTGATTCAAACCAGCTCTCCATAAATCAATTACATCTCAGCTGATAAGAGAGGAACCTGAAGCCCTAACAGCCACCCATCAATCCACACAGCTTGTATTCACATCCTTTTCAAAGCCCAAGGACCTGGAACAAAGTGAGGAGGCCCATCAATCCCCATCGGGTCTGGGCTTAAGGACAAGTATTTAGACTCAAAGAGATGCTTCATTGATTTAGTTTTGCTCTCTCCCTGTTCTCGGCTCTCTCAGGTACAATTCATTATCACATGCGCACACACACACACACACACACACATTACCATGTAATTCACAAGGAACAATGGAAACAAATGAAGTGGATCATGGAAATGCCATTCATTGTCCACTTTCTCGCCCATAATGCCTCTTGCTTTTTTTAAATTTTATATTTATATTGTATAATTCTAGCATATGAAAGGCTTAAAGACAAATTATACATGTCTACAGAACATGCTATTGCTGTGTTAGCGGAAGAATTTTGAATTTGTGAAAATACAGTAAACATAAACATGTTGGGTTTTTTTACCAAATAATACCAAATAATATTTTCCTTTTCCTAGTGCTCATTACAGTCCTTATCAGTCCTATTTTATTTTTTACTTCCATTTTGTCACATTAAACACCGTCCACAAAAGCATTTTTCTAATCTCATGAAATCAAGAAGACCTCCTCGGTGTCTGTGGTGATGCTGAGAATATGCAGATGGTACAAAACCATTTTAAGGATGCACATGGCGTCATGTGGAGAAAAGAGGACCTTGTGCCTGGAGGCACATTTCTCTACTAAATAAAACCCATCTGCCAATTCTGCAGGAAAAAAAATGCAAATCTGGCAAAATCCTGGAGGAAGGCTTATAAAAATTAAGCTCCTCTGTAAAAGCCGAACTTTTAGAATGGAAAGGGGGTCTTTAGCAGGGAACAGCAGCTGTGCTTTGACAAGGATAGGAGAAAATTACAGACGTGGACAATACAGGAGTGCAAGACGAGGAAGCAGCTTGATACAAAGAGAGAGAGGATTTGTGTGTAGACAAACCTGTTGTCAGAGCAGCCGGTGAAAAGAAGACGAGGACCTGAAGACACAAAGATATGGACAGTTGTGAATTTAACTGCAAGGGCTTTAATCGAGATAATGTTTAGGGGGATAATAGGCTGATAAAGGAATGTTAGAACAAGTGAATTCCTTCCTGGCATCTGTGAGGCTTTTTATTGTCATCATTGCCTTCCTACATGTGTACCAAGGGTAAGGGTTAGGGTTAGGGCTTTGCTGATACAGCCATAATTTAAAATGTAGACACATTTTGCTACACTAATATTCAACATAGACTTAAAATAAAATACTGAACGAAAGATCTGAGAGCGGTTCATTGAACATAACTTCAAAAGGAGCAGGAGGACTGGAAATTATACTGAGCTACGATACACGAAAGTAAGAGAAGCAACAAAAAAGTTTAGCAACTGGAGGATAACAAGAATGAGCAGCCTTTGGTGTCATGATACAGTATATTACAATGCCTTTAAAGCCAATACATTGTCAAGAAGAGGCAAGAAAATGTGCCACCACCATTCTCAAAACAAAGCGTGATATAGAAATGTGTAAGGGATTACACATTTTTTAACCTGTCCTGGAT
>NTHP01000014.1:2146191-2224850 GCA_003416845.1 Oplegnathus fasciatus
TTTGGTATGTTTTTTGACAGAATCTTACAGATGATGAGTGCTCAGAAGACAAAATGAGCAATTTGCAGTTTTATCTCAATAAATTCCCCTCCGCTCCTGATGGTAACATATTTAGACTTTCTTGCAAGATATTTTCAGTGTTTGGGAAGGTCTGTGTGTAGTGACATTGATGCTTTCTTTATCATTTGGCACAGACGTCTACATTGAGTCATTTTTTAAGGAATGGAAAAATGACTACAAAAGACTGGAGAGAGTTCACTCGTACATTCAGTGGTATGTATTGTTTACAGCTTGTGGTGCATGTTTTGGCAGTGTCCAGTCTGAGGTAACGTTGTCTTATTCTGGTGACCTTGCAGTTGGAAGCATGTCGCACACTCATGAGCAAAGAGTGTGCTCAAAAAAGAAAAAACAGAACAATGCAAGGTGTTCTTCTCTTGATTAGCAAAATGTGTAACTATTGCCTGTTTCAGGTGGGGGTGGTTAAATCAAAAGTCAGTTGCTTACTAGCTGCTTTAAAAGCAATTTTAGTGATAGAAAACATAGTTTAGAATAGCCAACATTCTTGCATTGTTGTACCCCGCTCAAGGTCTTTGTTCCAAATGAAAAGATAAGGGTAAAAAAAACACCCATTTTATACATTTCAGGCTACAGATTCATGAATGATCTCTCCGCATTTTTCAAAATGTAGAAATGAACCTCGAAACAATTTGGTCGCTCACTTTCCATCTCCCTAATCACAGCTTTCTCGTCTCAGTCGTCACTTATACAGATTGGACAAAGGAGAAACAATGATTAAGTTCACACTAAATTCCAGTGTTACCCAGAAGGATGTCATGTTGACAGTGTTGAGCTTTTTTGCTCATTCAAGACTGTTTATTAGATGGTTGTATTTTGTAAAATCATAGGGCTTCAGAGTTGTATGTGATTTTACGGGATGAATTCCCAAGAGTATGTTGGGGTTATGAACGGTTGCAGGGACGGCTGACATCATCTTCATTGAATTAGAATGTAGTTTCATTAGACGCTAATTGGTTTTGCATTGTTTCTCTCTTGAATCGTCTGCCATTGTAAGGCTGTTTCCACTGCGAGAGCCAGGGGTTAATTACATGGCTTCAGAACTCACCAAGAAGGAAATTGAGGTAAGTGTATCGTAGGAAACAAGTCTTTAAATGAACACTCTACCAAATAGTTTATTGTGCAGAATTTGGTTGTCAACAGTGACTTGCAGTTTCTGTCGCAAAGACAGAATCGAATGTCATCCAGTAGTTGAATGTGTAATTCAGATGCTTTGGCTTGAGATGCATCAAGGCTCCAAACAGCTGTCGTAGTTTCTATTAAATCATATCAGTCATTGCTTGAATGATAAATTATGTCCAAAACAAGCTAAAGAAGGTAAAAAAAAAGCATTTGGCGTCATGGTGGTCTAGTGGTTAAAGACACTTACACCTTTGTTGCATGTTATCCCTCCTCTCTGTCCTCTCATGTCCTCTCTACTGTACATGATCAAAATTAAGGCAAAATGCCCCCAAAACTGCTTAAACAGAGGTTGAAAGCTGCATATCTGGTGAAATTATTTATTTGAAATATATGCATTGTATTATGTAAATTCTTTTTTCCAACATCATTAGCACTAGTCTTAATAAAAACCTCTTCCACACTTGAAATTCATTTTAACACCCTGAGGTAGTCTAGTTATGTCAAGTCATGGTGGAGAGTAATGTCTCTAAAAATGAGTCAAAGCAGAATATTTCTTAATAGTTGACCCCACCAGTCTGACCCACTCTTCATCAGCTTTTCCAGACATTTTTTCGTGCATCGCAAGACATGATTAAGCACATTGGTTATCAAGCAAACACTCCCAATTATTCACATTCTTCTGTACAGAAAATATTTTAATGTTTGGGAAACTTGTGTTCCAAAACATTCAGCTCTTTTCATATGGACATTACAGATAGGCAGTACCAATAGCTGGCCAGCTAGAAATTCAAACCTATTCGATACTCTTTACATATTGATATCGTGTATTTATTTACATTTTTTATGTTACTGTTGCATGTGATCACTAAAGTTGGTTAAATGTCCTGCGTTTAATTTTTTTTATGTTGCCTCCACTGCTCGCCAGGCCTTCAAGAAGAGTGAGGATGCCAAGAGGAGACTAATCGAGTCCTATGAACTCATGTTGGGCTTCTATGGCATCCGTTTGGTCAACAGAGAGACGGGTGAAGTGAAACGAGCAGAAAATTGGAAGGAGCGATTTGGAAACCTAGAGCGGTGAATATTCCAGTATTCTCATGTAACTCAACATCGGAGATGTGTACTTTTTTGTTTGTAATTTCAGCTTCAACTGTCTCATCTCTCGCAGGAATATGCACAATAACCTGCGCATCACTCGCATCCTGAAGAGCCTTGGAGAGCTGGGCTTCGAACACTACCAGGCCCCACTTGTGCGCTTCTTTCTGGAAGAGACTCTAGTCAAGAAGACTCTTAGCAGTGTTAAACGCAGCGTGCTTGACTACTTCCTGTTTGCTGTCCTGGACAAGCAGAAACGCCAGGAGCTTGTGCGCTTTGCCTACCATCACTTTGAGCCAAAGGATAAGTTTGTGTGGTGTCCCAGAAAGATTCAGAAACAATTTAGGAAGTCAGAGAAGAAATCTGATGCTGTTGGGAATGGAGACGGAAAAGATGAAGCGTATTCACGGAGTAAAAGCAAAGATGGAGAAGCAGTTGCGCAACAAAAAGAGGATGGATTGGATAATGTTTCAAAGGCTCAGAAAGGAACTGATAAAACGGCAAGTAAAGACAAAGACAAAAACAAACTGTCTGAGGCGTCCTCTGAGCCAAAACCAGACGCTGAGATTGTCGGAAATGGAAATGCAGAGGCTGAGTCTAATAACGAAAATTTGGGGAATGGAAATGACTCTACAGATGATGTTGATGAAATGGATCAGTCACCCAGTTCTGACACTGTGACGGCAAAATCCGAGCCCTGTGCGGACAGTGAGCACAAAATTACCAACAACTCAAAGGACACCAACCAGGAACCAGACAACATTATGCAAACAGATGGGGACATAGACACTGAAAAACCACCGAAGAAGAAGAGAGAAGATAACAAGGTGCTGCCAAGCAATGGCTCTGCTGGGGACTTCGCCAGTGGGCAGATGGAGGAAAAAGCTGTTGCTAATAAAGCCACTGGTCAAACGAGCCCATCAGTGCAAACCCCCCTTAAGACTTCAAAACATTCACCCTCTCTGTCTTTGGGAAGGGAGGAAAAAATCCCAAGGACTGATTTTAATCAAGTGCCAGACAAAAAGGAAGAGGAAGAAACGTTGCAGGCAAATGTGTCGGCAACAAATGGGTCACTGACGAGCACCGACAAAGGTGTGGATGAACAAACAAATGGGAAGGAGTCGGGGGATATTGAAATGGAATCAAACCCCTCAGGCTCAGACCAACATTTGGGGAATTCATGAATAAACTGAATGATTGGAGAAAATACATTAATTTGAGCTTAAATTAAATGTAACATAGGGACAGAGTATGACTTAAAAAGACTTTCTGGGCCTTATTTCTACTATATTTGATGTTTAGATATTGATTCTTTTCACTTTGAAGGAGTATATGAATTCATTAATTCACTAAATGTGGGACTGGATGTGACTCAGATTCTACATGGCCATCAGACAGTATTAAAGGATAAGGCTGGAGATATTCTATATTTTTGTTATTGTCAACAAATCCCATGAAAAGGTCAAAACCACTCGACGGTGCAAAGCTTGTTAATGAACCTGCTTTGCTTTATTCTTTCACCTCTGTTTAGTTTCAACAAACTGATTTACACAATGAAAAAAAAAAAGTAAACATAATCATGAGATTATGAGAGAAACAAACTTAAGACTTGTAGCAAGCAAACCTGATATCACATCCATTATGAATATTGAACATAACATCAAGTTATTCAGGCTTTGAAACCCACATTTAAGGATCCCGTAATTTTTGCCCAGATTCCTTAATGTGTGGGTCTGTCACCTCTGTTCAAAATGTCAACATGTCAAACGCCAACAGTAAACATGCTAGCATTATTAGCTTGCTAGCAGTAGCGCTACCCCGTCGGTCACGTGACCTTCGCCTTGCAGGTCGTAGCGGTGCGTCGAGAGTCTCCCCAAGTGCGTTAGTTCGTCTCTTGACTTCCCAGTTAACTGTAGTTTTTATGAAATGTTACTGGAGCCGGGGATTTGGGAGTATTTACAGCAGCAGGACAGCGTGTGTGGGGTGGACTCAAAATAAACTGCAGTGCCCATGTTTATTTTAATGAAGGAACACGTCAGTCAGTCAACAGTGTGGCTCATGTGTTTTAATAGTTTTTGGACCACAATGAAAGAACGTGGAATAAGCTACTGTGTACCAGGCTTTGGATACACAGACAATACTTGTGGGTGGTATAAATTCATTGTTGGTTTTGGTCTTTTCATTGAATTTGTTGACAAAAAGAGAAATATAGAATATTACCAGACTTATATTTTTAGGTAGTAATGACTGATATTTAATATCTTTAGAGAATACATAAAGCACTACTATTAATGTATATCAATGAAATGATGGTTTCTGCATTTTTATCACCTTAATACTTTCACAATTTAACTTTTTTTTGCACTGAAAAATTAATTGGAAGAGCTGTTTTTTCCTTCTTTTTGGGCTGTTTTTGTGTGAGTAAAAACATTCTGTACTGGTTTGTGTTTCTTTCTGCTGGACCCTGCTGTTCAAATGGAATTAAGACTGAATGTCACTTAAGTTATATTTCAATAGTGTTGCACAATCTGTATGTTTTTTCATGCAGATTTGGGAAGTAGACTTTTGAACAACTGAAAGCCTCGCCAAAAATGTGATAAGACTGGTTGATTGTACAATATGTATGTCTTCTCGGCAGATAAAAGCTTTGGTTATAAGTTAAAGTCCACTGTATGTTAATTTGACATGGGTGCAGTCCATGAAAATTTACAAGCCAGGGTGATTATATTGATGCATCTTTTTTTATATTTGCACTTAATTTTCACTATTAATTGTTGAAGTTATGGTATTTACATAATGAAATGGTAACAATTCAAAAATGCTGAATTCTTTATATATGACTTTTTTTCTCCAACTAAATAGCTGGCTGTTGACAAAGCAGAATAAAGTTATACTATTTTTTGATGCTTTTATGAAATTAATCTGTGTTTAGCCAAAGTCGAGTCGAGTCAAGTCCTGTTATAGTTTATTAAATTCCAATTCTCGGGCTAACACTGTGTAGATGTCAGCTTCTGCTCCTGAGACTCCTCTGTGATTTCCCAGTGCAGCAGCATATAGTCAGAAATATCTTTTTCTCCTGCAAACAGACTGAGCCTCAGTGAAGTGATGTGACTCACAACAGAGGGAAGGAAAAGAGATATTGATGCAACAGAATTTGTTCAGGCCTCAGGATTAGTGTTGAGGGTGTGAGTAAGGACAGTAAATATATATATATATACACGTTGGAGTTTGAGCTTGCTGTTTGTTACTGCATTGTCCATGCCAGCATATAGATCTACCTATTCCCTGTTTGGAACATTATAAATAAAACATTTGATGCTTTTTCTTGACTTATTTTAAGTTTAGATGGAGTGGAGCTCAGATTGTGATTGCCCTCCATGACAGAAGAAATGGATGAAAGCTTTTGGAGTCATTTTTAATCTTGATTTTCACTCTGATGGTTTAATGATGCAAGGTATTCCTCTTACGCAGATTTTTGTGGTCAAGATATTTGCATTTGTGTCCCACAGAATAATGATGTGCTACGTCTGGGGTAGTGCTGAAACAGTTAGTCGATCGATAGTAAATTAACCGGCAACTATTTTGATAATGGAGTCATTTTTCTAGCACAAATACCAAACATTACATGTTCAAGCAGCTGAATTGTGGAGATCTGTTGCTTTTTTTGTCTTATGTGATAGTGAACTGACTATCTTTGGGTTCTGGACTGTTTATCAGGCAAAACTTGAAAGTTGAAGACATCAGCTTTAGTATTTTCTCACATTTTATACATCAGACTATCCATTAATCGAGAAAATAATCTGCAGATTAATTTATAATGAAAATAATTGTTAGTTGCAGCCCTAGTCTGGGAACAGATATTGAGTTAATACAAGCACCACTCCGACACTTGAGAGGCAGCCATACTTTTCACCCATCCCACTACACTGCTGCAAGAAATGATTCATGCTGAAATGGTGCTACATACGTTAGAAGGTTCATGGTGCATTCATGGACCCCTGAGATACACACAACTCAGATTAGATTGAAGAACTCAGTGTGGTCTTAAAGAAAGAGATGTCTCTTACTCATGCAGTTATTGATATTTCATGCTGATTAATAACCTGATTGGTTAAAGGGAAACTCTCCTGATTGTACACATGAGGAATACTACTCAGCCTGTTAAAACACTTGGAGGATCTTAGAAAATAACCCTGATGATGTCATAGTGATGTCATCAGGGTTATCTTGGCCATGGTTTTGAGGACTACCTTTATAACAGAGAGTCTGTTACAAATTGGGGAAGTGGAGTTTGAAGGGGGGGGGGCTCTAATAAAGACTTGCTGTTGAGTTGCATTATGGGAACTGTAGGATCCAGCATTTTTGGAGCTTGACCCATACATCTCTTGATGTCTTGGCCTCCTTTTTTTCAGTTTTGACTATCCTTTTTTGAATGTTGCCCAAACTAAATTGCTTGAGTACCCCTTTAAGTCACTGTAGTTCTACACAGAACCACTAAAGAACCCTTAAAGAACTCCCAACATTTTTTTACCTTGCAGACGTGCAGTATTTGTGTTTTAGGTCAGTTTCTAATTGGTCAAAGCAGGAACCTTTGCATATTTTTAACACTTTTTAGCTCAGCCCACTTTCTTGGTGTCCCAAACGGATTCCCCTCTGCTTGCTGCCTCCCTCTCTCCTCCTCACCCCCCTCACCCCTGTGTGCAGTGCGCCAGATTGAGTTCAGCCCCTTCGGCTGGAGGCTCGGGTTTATCTGGAACCAAAGAGAAAGCCATTCAGGAGCTGTGCGCCGTGAGGTGAAGGAAGGCTCCGTTGCGGACGCTGGGGGGGAGTGAGAGAGGACCGGGAACCGGGGATTTGATTTGACCTTTTCTCGCATAAACTCGGGTGTGTGAGGGCGAGCGGGGAGCCATGGCGGTGTTCTCTGCTCTTTGGGTGCTCTTACTGTGCCAGCTTTTGACATCATCCTCAGCCCAGGTAAGAGTTATCAAGTGACGCATCCCCGCTTTCATTTAGCCGCCTGCATCATATCTTAACGGTGATGTTTGTGGTTTTCATGCATATCCTTAACTAACTGCAATAACTTAATGTGCCCTGCGAATCCACATACTGATAATAAAGGCTATCCCATGATGATGATGATGACAGTCGCTCTCCTTTACAGCTGCTTTAGGCCTGACCTGCATGCTCTTCACCCTAAAACCTGATGTTTTCTCTGAATATTTGCTCTAAGCTGTACACTATATTGGCATTTTTGTCTCTCTGGCTCTGTAGGATTTTTTTTTACTCTCCCACCTCAGCCGGATTGCGTGCAGGTGGCTGTGCTTTTCGCACTATTTGATGAAGTTGGGGTTATGTTTTCCCTGAACCTGAGGAATGCGCGGATTGGAGATCAGTGCCACAGCGCACAATGCCACCTCTGTTCATTCAGACTCCTTGGCTGAGTTGAACACAGGAGTTTATTCGGAAAGTTCTCACTGAAATAACTTTATTTGGTTAGATTAACTACAGATTTATTTGTGTTTTCATAGAAATCTAGTTTAGCCTTCCTCCTGTGCGTAAGATGAGACTTAAAGCGTATTTACGCGCGCCTTTCCATCGTGGGTTTTATGGAGTTGCAGTTAAATTGAATTTATGTCTAGTTACATCCTCATAATTAGGCCGAATGATTTAATTTCGCTACAATTATCATGAGTAGAATTTTATAAATTGTCTTAATGATTATAATACTGTTGATGCCAGAACATTTGTTACCACTTTCTATTTCATTCAGTTCATGTCAAACCACAACCCACACATGTAAACAGTACTTGTGGTGTCAAAGGAACAGTGGGTGCATAGTATCGGTCAGGGAAAAATGCCTGATTTTGATGAATTTTCTGTTGCAGAAGCCGGGCCCCAGAGGAGCTCCTGGGCCACAAGGACCCCCAGGGCCCCCGGGAAGGGATGGCACTGATGTGAGTTGACCAGACTCCAACAGTTTCTTTACTTAAAACTAATGTGTCCTCTAACTTTTGCCTGCAGTATTTTAGATTTAACCAGCTCCAGTGAGCCCATAAGAAAAGATGTTAGCGCCTCATCTAAATGGGGTTTTCCTTCTGTGAGCAATTAACTGATTTTTTTTCCTCATCTTTTAAGAAAAATGGGGGGTCAAGTTACAGATTAAATTTGTGCCACAGCCTCTATAGTGATAGTTTATTCAGTGGACATCTCCGTGGCTTCACATCTTTTTCATGTTGTATTTCAAAATCGAATTCCCACTCAGTCACCTTTGGAAGAGACTGTTTTCTTTGTGCATAAATGTGCCTGAAATGTTTCTAGATGTTAGTTTTTATCTCATTGACTCCTCCCAAAGCCCCTCCTACCGGTATGAAATCATAAACGTGCATGTCAGGTAGGCAGGGTTTAAGTGTGTGTCTACTAAATGGAGTTCTGTGAGTGAAAAAGTATTGAAAACTGTCTGGTTAATTATCCTTTCCTATTAAACCCTTCAAAGCTTAGATTATATTCATACTGTAAATGGCTTGTACGTCTTCTTTAGTTGGTCATATTAACCAATACAATAGTATCAGTCAGCCTGATATGTGTGGATTTTCATAACTAGATTTGATGAGACTTTATTTGGACAAGTTATAAGAGGAAATTGGATTATGGGGAAGCAGAGTAAAAAGAAAAACATTCATAACTTGTTGACCTACTTTGTAAACCCCTTTAAATTTCTACTTCTTGTACATTTATGTCTTTAATTTTTGTCAAACTTTTCTGTTAAATGAAAAAAATGCTGTCAATGTTGTATATCCATGTCAGGAAATCTCACAGTATTTCTTTTAGTTGTGATTATTTCTGTGACTCCAGTAAAGTTTAGGCACACAGAGGGCCCATTCATACATTCCCCAACCTTGTGAGACCATCTAGAGTTTCACCTCACACCTCCTCCCTGCACCTTCAGCCCCCCTGTACAAACCAAACTGAAGCTTTTATCATGTGACCAGTCAGCATCGGGTCAGTTTAGTCGTGTTTGTTCTTCCCCAGTCACTGCAGAAGCTAAACATCATACTGAAGCAGACCAGAGACTCACTGCTTCAGTCACTTTAATATTTCTGTTGTTGGTATTCCACTAAGTTATTGAATAATTTGAATCAAAACTCTGTCTCTACATCTAAACACTGTAGTCGCTGGAAGTATTTGGGCCTGTGTGGCAGTGTACAACCAGTGAAGAAAAAAAGTTTTTGTCTGGCAATGTTACTTATTTTTTCTTTCTCATTAACAGGGCAAACCTGGACCTGCTGGACTGTCAGGGAAAGCAGTAAGTATTCCAACAAGTCGTTTTATTTAGGGACTGTATGAAAATTATTGGGGTGGTGATGGGGGCTGAACGTTTCACTCAGAAAGAGAGGTCCTCCCCAGTGTCATTAATGTTTTCTTTGAGCCTGTCTCTTGACTCAGAAAAAGAACTGCAACACTCTTCCCACAACATGTCAAAATGATATAACAATGTACCCCAATTTAAACCTAAAAAACATAATGGAAGTTGTAATGTGCGCCACCAAATATTGGTTAGTATTTTTACATTTTACACACTGTACACATCTTTTCATTTTAAAAACAGATTTATTTACTTATTATAAATATATATTTACTATATTTACTGTAAATTTCTAGATGATTCTTGACTTTTGCATTACTTGTTTTTTTTATCTCTTACTATGTTTATTGTTACCGTTATGCACCAAAATACCAAGGCAAATTCCATGTATGTGAAAACCAACTTGGCAATAAACCTGATTCTGATTCAGTGTACACATTAATAAAATAAAAAAAATAAAATAAAATAAATAAAATAAAACCCTGATGCAGAGACAGAACTGTTGTCCTCTGCACATGGCAAAGTACATCTTAATGAACCACGGCACCAATGGACGAATTACAACACCCTCCCCCTTTTCTGACTGCCGCCCCTAATAATTTTCATACAGTCCCTTATATAGACCAAAAAACACATTTGTCTGCTTAAGCAGTTTATTTTTTATTTTTTTATTTTTTTTTTTTGGCTGCATTTCATTATGTTTTAGTAGAAGACGTAGAAATCAATTGTTCTGTTGGCTACATAATTGATTTCATAAATCTCTGTCTGTATAGGGTCCCAAAGGGAAAGCAGGAATACCAGGGGCACTAGGAAAACCAGGTCTGCCAGGACTTCCAGGGGTGGATGTAAGTGTTCAACAAACACACACAGACAATTCTTACACTAACATCAACACACCACCTTTGTCATTTGTCAAGGAATGTCAGGAATCAGTGCCTAAACAGAGTGTAGTTTCTGCTATGAAATTGAAATTATTGACAATGTTTAAAATAACAGCAGAGCATGAGGCAATGATGTACAACTAAATGATGTACTTTCTCTTCAGGGTTTGACTGGTCCTGATGGTCCTGCTGGGAAGGATGGACCCCCAGGGGAAGCAGTAAGTGTGTCTTAGTCTTTTGATATGCACCCAATTGAATTTATGACCTTCTCTGCTTCAGACTGCCCCCCATTAATCAGCCAGTTGAAGTCAGCCACTAGTAAGACACATCAACACACATGTATGCAGAAACACTACATGTTGATTGGGTGCTGTTGTATGAAGATCTTTAGGAGGGTCTAACCAGGACAAGGCCGTGTGTTTCCTCTGTCAGCCTGGATTTGTCAAGCCGGCTCAGCCTCTTGGTGGGAATATTTTTAATGAGGGATCAGAATCGGATTTGTTTCCGCTGCTTCCCTAATCCGGCCCGGAATGCACACCATTTCCCACCAATCTGTAAGACTGCAGGGGATGATGATCTGTTGCCCCAATGCTGAGGGAAACAGGTATCGTCCTCTGAGAGATACAAGACAATTACAGCACATGTGGCATCAAACCACATCTGCACTGCTACATCTTGTGATTAAACGGGAAGACTTCAGATTACTGCACTGTTATGGCTGGTTCATAGTGCTGAGGAGTTGTGCAAAGACAAACAGGATCAAACCAGTGGGGTTTGAGACAGAGCATAAGCTAGTGTTCAGCCGTGTCTTAGCTCATTAAACCAGATATGATCAGTTAATAATAATGACTGTTCATTATCACAACACAACACAGATTTTTCTCTAATATTAGGCACATCAATTTAGTATTATATTTTTTAAGTAATTTTCAGCTACCTCACCTCTGTTTGTTTATGATTTGTGTGCCAGTATATCCTGTTGTCTAGTTCGCAGACTGAGGAATGCCGTGAATAAGTAACATCACTGTGTCAGGCCTGTTTATTTGGAGTCTTTTGCCCTCTCACCTCTCAGACAACACAAATACAGCTGTGAGGGAGGTAAACACAGAGTTGGAGAAGGATGAGGAGAAATAATCAGGCAGGGTTAGTAAAGAAAGAAGAAGTTTGTAGGAGTAGATTTTTTTTACTGATAGAAATAATGGATAAAGCATGTAAACAAACTGAAGTTAGTGAAGGAAAGAGGAAGACATGCATGGAGTATCTCAAACCAAAAATACTTGTTATTGTGGCCTCCACAGCTAACAATACCAAGTATATGAATTGTTTTAGGATTGTACAGATAATCAAACGACATATGCAATTAGAGACATTGATCTTGAGAAAAAAATGAAAAAAAATGTTTTGATTGAAATAATTGCCAAGATCTAGACATTTTTTCCTCTCAGTAACTTCAGTTAATTTTTAATGTCTCATGACCTACAGCAAAAAAAGTCTTCTCCACATTATTACGTATCAGCTTCCTTTTCTTTTTTAAATACTGTTTTAGTGGCATTTTTGCCTGTATTCATCATCAACAGTAGAGACTGAGAGGAAACACTGACACCACCTTTGTTTAGCTTTTCTGAAAAAGAGGTTTTAACCTATTCTAAGGTATTTTTAAAAAGTACACGACGCTCCTTGTCCCTTATTGTGTCTCGCTGGAATGTGACTAGCAATTGTGTCAAGCACCACACACACATACAAATTCATAAACAAAGCCTTATAGTAACCACCCTTACAGTCACTAAAAAGAGCTGTTGAATGGCAGCCCCAATTAGTATGCTAAAACCATGCAGTACAAAAGCAAACTCTCACAGACAGGTTTTAATTGGAATCTGTTAATAAAGTTTGGATTGTACACAGTAAACACTTGTTACATGTAGTCTGCAAAATAAAAAGGGACAGAGCTACTAATTATTGTGATTTTTTTAATCAACAAGCCTAAATTTCAGTTAAATATGAGAAAGAAAGAAAAACCTAAATTTCTATTATGCCCACACAAAGATAAGCATTATGTTCAAAGGGTTCATACGTAGGTCTCAAGATTTCTTTTTTCACTGTTTGAGTAAGTACTAGAGGTTGATTGTGGCATTTTGCCTTTCTCTTTACAGGGTGAATCTGGACCTCCTGGGCCACCTGGATCTCCTGTAAGCACGCCCACATTCTATTTAACACCTAAGAAACATCGCACAGGCCACACAGTCCTCTGATGTGTAACCACTTCACTCTGACCATTGTTACATTGACCATATTAGCCTAAAAAACTTACCATATATATCATCTTATCCCTATACCAATCGTTGGACCAAAGGCGGTTCCTCCTTTTCAGACTACAGTGGATAATTTCATGCTAAGAGAATCTGTAATTCTGCTCCTCTAAAATCAGGGCTATAAACCAGTGCTGATCAGACCTGGGTAGCCCTCAGTTAACATGATAAGATAATGAGGACAATTGAAAGTGGCAGCCACATATTGTCACTGGAATACTCAGATTATAGTTTGCTCTGATCTAACTGGACTGCAAAAGTGCATATCCACCTCACAGCAATGACCTGGAACAAACTTTCAAAGTGGATTTAATGCTGTAATACATCATGTGGTGGATATTGATGTTGTGAGTAAATCTAATCATCCCCTCGGTGTTTGTGACTTAATTTGCCTTCCTGTGTCTTCCGTAGGGCAGAGGGAGACCAGGAGCTGCAGTGAGTACACAACACTGTCTTTTTATATCATTCTCATGTGCAGAAAGACGGAGATTGTGATATATTTGTGTCATCTTTACATATCGCTATAGCTTGTCCTGGGAGAGTACGCTTGTGCATGTTACATGATGTTGTGGCACTGATTGTCTACACATGTACTCTGATGTCTTGCACACACCCAATGTCTTTTTGTTTCCAGGGACTACCTGGAACCAACGGGTTGCCAGGTGGCGTCGGACCCCAGGGTCCAGCGGTGAGTATCTGTCTGATCTCCCCAATTACACTTCCTGTCATCCTCATGGAGGAGTTACATGCTTGGATTCAGAATGAGATAAAGTTAAATGATTCTTGTTATCTATTTTATTTTATTCTATGCTTGATTCAGTACCCACCTGGGCACAGAGAACTGTCGTCAAAACTTATCATCCAGATAGTTTATTAGGTGAATAGAGAATGGCAGCAAAATTCCTACACAAACATCTGCAACAGAAACAGTAAAGCCAATACTGATTGAGATCCAGCAGTTTTTTTTAACTCTGCTGAAATCAACCAGTACAACATTGCCCTAAATTCCTATATAATGTAGCAGGAGCAGAAGGATAAGAATAGCCACTGGAGAGGAAGGACACTTTAGTATCTGGACTGGCCTCGTGTTTCTACTGGGTCACAGTGTATTTGGATTATCCATTGCTCATACTCATCTTTTGTGTAATTAAATGCCAGCTCAGGTCCAGAAAACTACCTGCAGTATTGTTAGCAGCAGTGTGAAGATATTTTATTGGTTGGGGTTACATATACAATACAGTTCGGGTCAGTATTAGTATTGTTGTCAGGCTAATGTCAGGGTACCATAGTCTACAGAGACACAGCAGGGAGTCAAATGAAATATTATTGAACATCTACTTTTTACCAGCTTTAGGTGAGTTGTAATTGGAGTAGTTAAAGATCCCCTTTTAAGACCAGAATCTGTGAATATGAATATTTTTTATGCAAAACTTTCCACGTTCAGCAGATTAATTTGAAAACAGCTGTCAAATGTCAAACTCAGCACAGTGAAGATTAACAAACACGTGAAGTGACAATAAGCAAATCACATTTGTTGAGTGGGGACTTTAACTGTTACTCCTCCCTCGGGGGCAACAACAACAGCTGATTGTAGTAACTGTGACCAGATGACTTCACTTAGCTGAGACAATCAGGAAATCAATCACATCACTTATTTTAAACTGAGATGCTGAACATGCTACTAATCTTGGTGCTATCTATCCATTTCTCAGGGTGCTGAGGGTCTCCCAGGACTTCCCGGACCTCCTGGCCCTGATGGACCACCAGTAAGTTGATAACCAGTGCTGCTGGTACAATATAGTCATATGCTGTATTTTTCCACTACCATCCAGTGGATCTCTGCATTCACACATAGACCTTACCAGAAATGCACTGACCCAGGAGTGTATTAACATGAACATCAATAAAACGCTGTGTGTTGTCATTTCTCCTTCTGTCAGGGTCTTCCTGGTACTCTTCATGATCTTAGCGGTGACCTTCTGGTAAGTTTTCAATCATGCACCCATGAGAAAAGTGTGATGACAGTACACTGAAGATGTGTCCTCTGCATACAGTGAGTGTAGAGTCCTCAGTGTTTTGTCTCTGTCCTCTGTAGTGTCCTGCAATCTGCCCCCCTGGTCCATCTGGTCCTCCTGGGATGCCAGGATTCAAGGCAAATATAGTTTCTGTCACGGTTCTGTTTTTGGACTTGTTCTGAATTATATGCTGCTCAGATGCTCATGTCTGCATTAAATTCTGTGTATTTTTGCGCATGTAGGGTCACACAGGGCATAAAGGAGACAAGGGAGAGCTTGGAAAAGATGGAGAGAAGGTGAGTCTATTGTGTAACATAGATATGTTGGCTGCTGTCAGTGATATAATGTGGCAAATGAAGTTACATAAGAATAGACTGAACCTATTATGTGCAAAATATTGGTTTTGTTGAGCACAGCTGCTTGTCCTTCTGTGATTTGGTGTTTTGTTGCCATCCTGAGTTTCCTGTTCTGTCTCTAGGGTGACGCTGGTCCACCTGGCCCACCAGGTATTCCTGGGACTGTGGGTCTGCAGGTGAGTTACATAAAGAGTATTCAGAACTTAATTTTATTTTTCCTGTTCTCATGTTATTTTTACACTTAAGTTTTGTCCATTAGCATATTTAGTGCAGCATATCCAGGCAATTTTTTGAGGAATTATTAAATATCCTGAGTGGTTTTTCATGTTTTAAAGTGCCTTCACTATGCTCTCATGCTGTGTTTCAGGGCCCACGTGGTCTCAGAGGTTTACAAGGCCCAATGGGAGCTGTAGGAGACAGAGTAAGCAACTTTTAGAATATGATTGCTCCTTCCTTCTTTAGCTTCTTATCACTCCCAATGCAGACATTTCAATTTGTGCACTTACAGTATGTTTCCTTTGACCTCATACTCTGTTTATCTATAGGGCCTGCCTGGTTTCAGAGGCAAACCTGGCATCGCCGGCATTATTGGAAAGACAGTGAGTCTCTCCTTGTTTGTAACACACATAAAAACAGTGTTTGGTAGTAGTTTACAGCCAGAATAGACGGCTGGTCCCATCAATGAATAGCTGTGTGTGTTTCATCTGATGTCTCCAGGGCGATGCCGGAGAAAAAGGACCACAGGGATTCAAAGGACCCAAAGGAGAAATTGTAAGTAAAAGACTATTAGTTTCACAGGTATATATAAGATGTATAAATGACACCATGATGTGTCTTTCAACAGGGTAAAATTGGTCCCAAAGGAGGTCCTGGGGGAGCAGGACCTAAAGGGGAGCCTGTAAGTACATATCTGAAAACATTTTTAATATACATCACCCCTCAGAAGCATGAGGATCATATGTGATGTCTTCTACAGGGTATTCCAGGCAGAGATGGCAAAGACGGTACACCAGGATTAGATGGCGAGAAGGTAAGCTGCACCTTTTCTTTTCAGCATGTTCTGAGTTTAAATTAGCCGTGAGTCCACGGCCTGAGTAAAGCTGATGTCACAGGGTTGTCTGTGTCGATAGGGTGATGCTGGACGCCATGGGGTAGTCGGAGAGAAAGGACCAAACGGCCTTCCTGTAAGTATTTTGAAATAGACTCGGGCGTGTCCTGTCTAATTGATAATAAAGAATGTTATTTAAATCCGTCACTACCTTGATTCTTCAGTCTAAGTAGCAGTAATACCCACTCTCAGCCATTCTGCACATTCATTTTCTCAAAGTCAAAAGGAAAACTCAGTTGGTATACTGATGAAAACATGCTCCTTGCCTAAAATTAAGAATAATCATCATAAGAGGATCACATGGGGTGTATGCAAAAACTCTCAGTGAAGTCGCTGTTATGTATTTTCTGTTCCAGGGTCTGCAAGGGAAGGCTGGTGCAAAGGGGTCTAAAGGAGAAGTTGTGAGTATTAGACTAACACAAAATAAAAACAGACTTTAACCTTAAAGCTAAGATTAGGAACATAGAGGTCAACCTTTATCCTCTTCCTTCTTTTACACCAGGGTGATCCTGGGAAGGCTGGGGAGACAGGACCCTCTGGAGAGCCAGGTATTCCTGTATGTATCTGATGGGCTTTTTTGGGGGGGTATTACTGGGTCACAGCCTCTCTGACTGTCACCCCACATGGGGACTTTTGACAATGTAGCATCTGGACTCGAAACTTTCCTGACTTGTCCACACCATCTTTCATCTCCTCCCTCAGGGTGACATTGGCGTCCCGGGAGAGAGGGGGATAGCAGGACCCAGAGGAGTGGCTGTAAGTTGATGCTAACACTATAAACTAAGGCTGGACGTGTACATATATCTGTTGTCAAATTGCTGCACTGCTTGTATAGCTATAACAGCTTCAAAAGCATCTATTACAGGACATTTAAAAATAATCTTTGCCCCATTTAGAAGCCAAATTATGAGACTTCCTGCTGCACAGATGGTCATCTGTTACATTTAACCAATTTACAGACTTTAGACTAAGCTTCCAACACTTTAAAGTATACTGTTCTAATAACCAGCGTGGATATTTCAATGTGTAATGAAAAAGAAATGGAATTAATGAAAAGCAAACCCATCTCAAAAGACCACAATGCACAGCATACAGCAGGAATTTGCTCACATTGAGATAAAGCTGGAATAGTAGGATAATAAACGACTGCCCTTTGAAGTTAATGATATTCTGCTACAAAAGTACTAAGAGTATTGCCACTGATACAGTGGCTTGTTCAGGTGGAGTTTGCTGGTAATGAAGGGCCAGTGATGAGAGCAGGTATTCATAAAGGAGGAATTCATAAACAGAGAGGTCTTTGTTTTTCACATCAGACCCTGCGGCGAGGAAAAAAGGATAAAACAGCATAGGAATTAACACACTTCTCTCGCCTGCTGCACTGCATAATGAATCATACCTCACACAACCATCAAGCCCTTTTTTTTTTAGTTTTTCTCTGAAATGTTAGCAAGAAAAAACATCATTAATATCAAGTTTGTTTTACAACTGAATACTCTTCCCAGTGGGATCACATGACAATGTTTGTTTCCAACAGGGGGGTATTGGACCAGCAGGCAACATTGGACCTCAGGGAGTGAAAGGCTTCCAGGTCAGTTGCATGACATCATCAATCATTATCAGTTTTTTTGAATTGTGAGTTAACTCGTCGGTTGTTTGTGTCACGTTCTGCAGGGGGTAAAAGGAGCCTTGGGGGATCCAGGTCTTCCGGGTCCAACAGGAATCCGTGGAGAGTTTGGTGAAAGGGTGAGTTTGACGTGTGCAATAATAACGTCATCCAGTGCAATCCATGATGCAGTACTGGGCTGCAACTTACTTATAATAATAAAAATATATATAGCAATTCATCGATTAATCATTTGGTCTATGAAAAGTCAGCAAATAGCAAAGCATATGGTAACGTCCTAAAATGCCATGTCTTGTCGGAAAACACAAAAATACTCAGCTTACTATCATAGTCGACTAAGACAACAAGAACATATTCAGATTTCAGAAGCTGGAAACTGAGAATTTGGGTATTTTTCTTAAAAAATGACTCAAAAATTCTCTTAATTGCTCCAGCTCTAACACAGTCTGCAAAAAACAACAAAAAAAGGAACCCTCAGGCCAAAAAAATCTTCATTAAGGGTCACTCCATGATATTCAAACATAAAACTTTTAGAAATGTCTCTGCACACCTCTTCCCAAACTTAGACAGAGCAGAGATATAACTATTCAGCTGCACTCATGGTACTGTATGTCAATAACCAGGTCGTGCCTCCTCAGTCGTTGTGGTATAAACTCAAACTGCAGGCAGGAGAGATCTCAAACACAAAAAGGCCTCCTGTTCAGAATCTAAGGACAGAACAAAGCCGGTCTTTATACCGCTCCTGGTTCCCCTCAACCAGCCCACCTCGCTTCCCTTCATCCCCCCTTCCTACTGCCACAGCCGGCCTTCCACAAAATGTCTCTGCATGGCTCTCATTTATTCTCTCTCTCTCTCTCTCCTTTTTCAACCTTATAGGGTCCAGTTGGAGCTTCTGGAGCTAAAGGAGACATGGTAAGTACTTAAATATGACCTCCACTGAATGCCCTGTGATGGTCTAAAAGTGTCGAATATTCAGGCACTAAGAAAAACATCCTTAATGTGTTTTTTGTGTGTGTTTTACCAGCCCAAGAGATTAGAGAACTTTCTTAGTCAGATTCCATCCTTCAAACAAAGAGTAAACACACACAGAAAACAAAACTGGAGTTGTGAGAGTTAATCAAACAATTCACATCTTATGTTGTCTCTAGGGTGTGGCAGGAAGTGATGGTTTGCCAGGAGAGAATGGCGAACCTGTAAGTATTTTTCCTAATTTCAATGTTCAATCAGAATCCAAACACACGCAGCGTTAATGACTCTAGAGACTCATGACTTTGTTAGCAGTAATTAGTTATACAACTGATTCAGAACTCTGCTGCCCGACTGCAGACTAGGACCAGAAGGAGAAAACACACTGCACCTATTTTAAAGTCTTTACATTGATTGCCTGTCTGTTTACGTATAGATTTTGCCTATTTGGCCCATCAGGTTCTCTGGCATGAGTTTTTTAGTTGTTTCAAAGTTCAGGACAAAAACACACGGTGAGGCAGCTTTTAGTTTTAGGATCTGCGAGCAGCAGAAAGTGTTGATATCTTTAAATGTAAAGCGTAAAACCTACCTTTTTAGCCTGGCTTTTGATTAGAATGTTTTATGGCCAATATATACATTAAATTTATTTATTTATTTGTATGTTTGTCTTTTTTACTTTTTATTGCATTTTATCTATTTTATTGGTTTTATTACATCACTGTTATCATATCTTCAAATTGCACTAACCTGTATGAAAGGTGCTATAAAATTAAAGTTTACTTGTGATTAATTAAACGTGTGTCCTTATTTTCAGGGTCCTTTTGGCCCAGTTGGACAAAAAGGACAGGTGAGCTACGTCAATGCTTTCATTTACATTTAGTTACTTGTGTGTCCTCTGACACTTCTGCAGTGTTTCTCGTACCTCTACATGGTTTTCTAAATACAGTAGAAGTTTGTGTATTTGCACAGAAGATAGTCAGATCAGATGTTGTGTGTGGGTGTAATTAGCAGCACAAGTTTGTTCCAAACTCCCTCACTAAACATTAAAAACTGGTGCCTCGCTCTGAGCTGTTGCCCACTTGTCAGACTCATTGCACATGATTCTGCTTCACATTCCAGGTTTAATAGGATTAATTAGAGATAGGTATTGCTGCTTTCGCTTTATTGGCCTGTTCGCTGCTATCGCCACAAGGGAGAGACGAGCCACATTAAGCTTCAGCGCAATTTATGTAATTAGAGACACAGTACTGATGAGCCTCACTCTCGTCGTCTCATTTACTGTTTGCTGTGCTCGTTGGAGTAATTATCAAGCAACAAGACGCCATATGAATCCGCCCCCGCATTGTCTCAACAGACCCAGTTTGCTCCTTGGTTGGTGTTTAGTCAACGATCAAATTCAGAGGCTTATGGATGTTTTTAGCTCCAGTTTGGAAGAAATTGATTCCTTCAATTTTGCAAAATATAATGAGTTATTTAACAGATAATTGTTGTTGATTATAGCCAGGGAAGCGGGGGGAGCTGGGACCTAAGGGCGTGACAGGTCCACAAGGAGAGCTCGGGGCAAGAGGGCTCCCAGGAAAAGAAGGACCAATGGGCTTCCAGGGGGAGCAGGGTCAGCCTGGAATTGCAGGAAAGACTGGTGTACCTGTGAGTGTTTTTTGTTATCTGTACACAACTGTAAAAATCTTTTGATTGATGGAAGCATATTAAATGTTGATGTTTTCTAGTAAACTGCCAGAATGAGCTTACACTTTGTGTTTCAGGGTAAACTGACAAGTGAGCAGCACATCAGAGAGCTGTGTGGCTCAATGATCGATGGTGAGAAATTAATATTTGTCTGTAGTTCACTCCAGTGTCGAATAAAAGGTAAGCAGGGAATTCACCTTCTGGCGTTTTCTATCACGTACAGATCAGATTGCACAGCTGGCCGCTAACCTTCGAAGACCCCTGGCCCCGGGAATGGTGGGCCGCCCCGGGCCTGCTGGGTCTCCAGGAAAGCCAGGAGTTGCTGGCTCTATTGGGCATCCAGGTTCTCGTGGACCACCAGGGTACAGAGGCCTGCCAGGAGAACTTGGAGACCCAGGTCCCAGAGGTATGAAAATTTAAATCAGTTGATCTGTGCACAAAAATCACTTGATCAGTGCCTCTTCAGTTGTACAATGATATGATCTAATTATCAAAATCAGTGGTGGAGGAAATACTCAGATCCTTTACTTAAGTAAAAGTACCATTACAACAATGTAAAAATACTCTAGTACAAGTATAAGAATTGGGGGATCGGCCCCCTCCAAATGATCACAAGATAAATCTGAGAGGTCGTGAGATGATTAATGGGTTCACATAATTTTCTCTAATCTTTGCATTTTTTTTAAAGAATCACAAGCCAACGAGGTTTGGAATCACTGGTTTAATTTCAAACTAATAATAGTAATTAATTACTATTTTTGTCAAATAAATGTAGTGGATTAAAAAGTACAATATCTCCTTCTGAAACGGAGTAGAAGTGAAAAGTAGCATAAAATGGAAATACTCAAGTAAAATAGTAAAGTGCCGTACTTTAGTAAACGCACTTAATTACTTTCCACCATTGATTAAAATCTTCTGTTTTCACTACAGGTGATGTTGGTGAGCCAGGTGATAAGGGACCCATTGGCAAAGCCATTGATGGGCCCACTGGAGACCAAGGATACCAAGGTATGTGGCCTCAATGTTGTTTCCTACCATACTGTACATACAGACCTTACTCATGGCAGACATTTTCACTTGTCAAACACAGACATACCTAATAAAAGATTAATAATGGCTGCATTCCATTTAGGTGTGCCCGTTCCACGGCATGCACACGCTGGAATGGAGCCATCATTAAAGTTATTAGTTACACCTGTGCTTTTCCTGCTATGACAAGTCAAAATGTAACAATGTGAAAATGTGCTGGGTGAGAAAAATTATCACAACAGATTTCCTGACTGTCCCACAACAAGGTATAATATTTGATGCAAAACTAACAGTCTGTTACAAAAAAGTACAGCAGTGCTTTGTCTAATTCCCTGTATGCTGTCCACAGGTCTTCCAGGAGTACCTGGAATTGTCAAAGATGGGCGTGATGGATCTCCAGGAGATCCAGGTGAGCCTGGAGAATCAGGCAGGGTAGGTAGGACTGGGCACCAGGGACCTCCTGGAATCTGTGATACATCAGCCTGCCAGGGAGCATCTGTCGCTGGAAAATCCTCCAACCCCAAAAACCATTAAATACGACTTCCTGACGCCATCCAACCCAACGAGGAAGGGTGATAAGTGAGGGAAGGAAGGAATGAAAGAAGAGTGATCAAAAAAATGTCCTCTTTATTTAAATACATGTGTCACAAGATGGGAAGAGTAAACATCAACAGGTGTGATATTTTGAGAGGAATAGAGGAACATCCAAAGAGTGACATGAACACCAGAGCAACTGAGAGACAAAAACATCAAGATGACATCCAGAAGTGGACAGAGGCACGGAAGAGTCCAAGAGAACAACTGCATTGCTCCAAATACTACAGTATCACATAACAAGACTTGACTTACAAACAACTGGAAAATGAATGATGAGTCCTTTGTGTATAAAAACTTTGTACATGTTGTTTCCATGCCCCCCATTACCTTTGTTAACATCGTTCTGGCAGATGACACTCTAAAAACAACAGTGACTGTCTCTGAAGTGAATGTGCATGTATCATGGCCCATTAATGTAAATCACAGGTGTTACCTCAACATACAAGCTTACAGTGTAAAATATGGAAATAGGCGCCAGAGGCCAAAAAAAAAAGCCTCTGTCAAGGAGCTGTGTATGTATTGTAAAAGGAATAAAAAACACAAATACCCAGGAGCCCAGAAATTGTGTAGATTAATGCAAAAAACTTTTTGATAGTCTTTTTTTACAGCTTATTTTTTGTTTTGTTTTTTAAATTACATGTGAAGTTGATTCTCTAGATTTGGGAATCAAAAACAAAATAAAAACTTGTGGATGCATAAATCAGTCATTGTAAAATAAATTTAAGAATCTTAGGAGCAAAGTAACTTTTTTTTTCTTATTATTATTTTTTTTTAATCTGCAATGACCACATCCACTATGTACTACCGGTGCTGTAACTATTAAATATACATGACCTTAAATACTATTTATTATTTGTGGGTGACTGTTGTATGTACAGTAAGATGCTACAGCGACATGTTGTAAGAAAGAACAAATAAAGCCACTTTTCAGTAAAACATTACTCTTCTCTACATATCAAATGAACAGTCTGGATTTCAGAGTAATATGCTTAACACTAATTCATAAAGTAGCAACACTTATTTCCATGCAAAACACTTAAATATGTGATTAAAGAGTAAACGTATGTGGACAAGAGAACTGAACAACGTACTGTGTGAACAAAGTTTAACAAAACTAAACAATTTAAAAAACATTCAATGAAAATTCAAGTAAATGAAATTTGAGCATATAAAAGGTTCACATATAATTGAAATTTGCTAAATTGATACCTAGAGAGCTGAAATTTAATCATCAGTCTCTTTGCTGGATGTTTTTCAAAGAGAAACAGTGCCACCTGTGTATGACTCTATGAAAAGCCCTTTTTACAAACGTTGGCTCTCAAGGGGGAAAATGTATATATATATCAGTGGTAGAAGAAACACTAGCCTGATACAGTGTGGTCTTGAGATGCAGCTGAAGAAAACCAACCATGTTTGAGCATCACATGGATCTGAGACTGAAAACCTTCCACTTTCTAAATCACTGTAATGCAGCCAGAAGCAGAGCTCCTCTCAAAAGGACACTTTTTGTCATATAAAAAGTTACAACACATCAACCTAGCCCATAGATAGCCAGACCTTCAGTCAGTGAGACAAACCGGGCTACTTTAGAGGTTAAATTAAAACATTCTCAAATATCTGACTGATTGATTACATTAAATAGTGAGGGGGTCACTGCTCTACCGCAAGAGGAATGCTCAGCGTCTCGTTCATCTCCCGGTGGATTGTGTCCTGGCCTGAAGAAGGGCTGGATTTACGAAAAAGTCCCTTCTCACCAGTGAATGCCTTCTGAAACTCCTGTAAAGGGGGAGCATAGCAGATGATTGTGGTTACTGACAGATGGTAGCATTACTGTATTATTATAATTATAAGTCTGTGCCTATGTAGACTTCCCTTCTCCTTTACTGCGGGTGGTGGAGGTGGTGTTGCACACGTTCAGCATAATGTGGTTAGTTAGATCAGGGCTTGTTTTAATTTGCTGCCATGTATTTTTTAGTATGTAAATTAATTTCTACAGACAGCTAAACTGCAACACTAGGTAATCCATCACAGTAAAATAATAAAGTTTATTTGATTTTATGCTGTGAAAGTGAGGAGAATTTGATTTGAACTCTCTAAATAACAAAAGTCATATAAAGTCAGCCGCAGCACTTATTACTCAGGCAGCGAGAGGCAATGTAATTAAGCTCTTATCTTCCAGCCCCAGGTTTCTATTCTCAAATAATTCAGCTGCAGGATGATCATGTTTTACATCGATCAATGTTTTAACTCCAAGATTAAAGATAAACGTACTTCTTTGAAGGTGTCTCCGTATGTTTTATTGATGTATCTGAGGAAGGCAGTGGTCCACTGCAGGGTGGTGACTTTGTCTGTATCTGAGTCACAAAACGGCACCAGCATGTTCAGCTCGTCGCAGCACGAGCGAATCCTCTTCCTGCGCAGCAGCAAAGACGATACAGATGTTTATGATCGGTGTTTCTCAAACTTTACTAAGCTGCGACCCTGTTCTTAGATCCTACAGTCTCATGTCCCAGTGGTTTGGTCTATGAAACATCAGAAAACACTGAAAAATGCGCAACACAATATCTCAGATGTCTTGTTTTTTCCAACAAACAGTCCAAAACCCAAAAATATTCAGTTAACTATGATGTAAGACCAAGAAAAGTGGGCAATTCTCATATTTGAGAACCTGGAACCAGCAAATGTTTGGTATTTTTGCTTGAAAAATTACAATGAATCAATTATCATAATAGTTGGCAATTAATTACTAATCACTAATCACTTTTTGGTGTTTTGCCTTGAGTTAGACAGACAAAGTACAGAGAGACAGGAAACATGGGGAGAGAGAGGGGTGTGATACAACGTCTGGCAAACTGTGGACGTTGAGGTTCTGTGGTGTGCACCTTAACCATTAGGCTACCAGGAAACCCAAGATGGACTTCTTTTGATTTGGAATAATCATAGTGGGTGACCAATTTGGTCCTCTCTATCAAGCAGAAAGTTTCAAAGTTTAGAGGTCAGTTAACAGTAAATAAGACTTGTGCTGTGTCCGAGTTAGTTTTCTCAATAAAGGGATTAATTGTTTGGTCTATAAGATGTCAGAAAATAGTGCAACATGCCCATTACCATTTCCTAAAGCACAAGCTGATGTCTTCAAATAGCGTGTCTGGTCCGATCAACACTCCAATACCCAAAAATTATTGATTTACTATCACACAAGACAAAGGAACACAGCGAATCCGCACATTTGAGAAGCCGGAGGTAGAGAATGTTGGGTACTTTTGCTTGACTTCAACGATCATTATCAAAATATTTGCAGATTCACTTTCTTTTTGTCAACTAGTCGATTAATCAACTAAATGTTTCAGCGCTAATGTAATAGTAATAGTGTCCAAAAACTCAATTTACTACTGACTGTACCACAAACTAAACTGAGTGTTTATTACATAGGGAATAGTGTACAGTGAGCAAGTAATTTTGGACAGTCTGCAGTGATTGCTAAGTTAGGCACGCGCACTTAAAAAGGTTGAACTAACATTATATCACACCCCAAGGCAATATATATATATATGTATATATATATATATATATATATATATATATATATATGACTGTGACTATGGCCCAGAAAGTATGTTAATATTTCATAAGACCATGTCACAAATTGCAGAGGATGCAGAGACACCTCCAGCTATTCGTAATGGCTGCTCACCTGCGTTCCCTCTCCTTGCTGTTGTGTCTCTCCCTGCGCTGGCTGCTTGACATATGAGGTCGAGCTCTTTTCCTGGTGCTGCACCCTGATTTTCCAGCGGAGTCTGGGGCAGCTTTAGCAGCCTTGATGGGCTGAGAGCTGCGGGCACTGTCGTGCTTCCTGGAGGCAGCAGGTGTCGCCACATCGTCTGTGAAGAACATGAGAGAGCACACGCCTAAGGTAGACACAGATTTATGTATTTGCAGGGTAGTATAGCAGCACAACATCAACAAACTACAACCTCTGAAATAAGATTAAGTTTAGACTACTGATTATTACTTTCTATGTTCACCAACTGCTGCTCCTCTGCTGACTTGCTGCCACTTGTATAGGGACCTTTTGTAACAACCCTCTCCGGACGAAAATTAAATGAATAACTGGGAATGATTAAACCCTGATGCTTGTTAGGTTCAACCATGTGAGGAATGTGGCCAATCACCTGTGATTAAGATGAGGGAGAAAAGGATTAAACAACAAATTCTGCCTGTATCTGCTGTAAAAGTGTAAGAAAGTGCATTTTAATATTTTTGTCACCATACTTGTTCACACATGTTGGTGACTGGGTTAAATACACCCCCTAGAAATGGGCTGGAAAGCTCATAAGGATTTCCTCTGTCCGTCTTCATCCACTTCTGCATTTGAGGATGAATAACTGCCTCTTGAGCCTCTGCAGACTGCTGAAGCATTGTCAAAAAACTGAAAAAGAGATTTTGCACATTCCATAAAAATGAGTAGTTCAGCATTATGGGGTTATATTTACTGATAGCAATACAGTATATTAGTGGAGCCTACTTGCTAAGAAGTGCAGAGTGAATATCTTGCTGTCTTGGGGTGTCAGCAGACATGGTGTTAAACCTTTTCTCCAAGCAAACTCTCGCAGCCGATCTGGATCGCTTTTGTGAAGATGTGCTGCTGTCGGCACGCGGTTCAATCGGACTGTCTTCACCTCTGACCCTGGCCAGCACAAAACCCGGGACCTCTCCATAAGAAGCTGGCGTCTTTTCTCCTGGCATCACCAGACAGTGTTCATCAGTTGAAGTTGACAGGTCAATGGCTTGAGTGGTTGTGAGGGGAGAAATCACTGTGGATCCGGTGGGGTCTTTACCCATCACTGTAGCAGGGTGAGGTCTGGCGTCTGGCCCATCTGGAGGTGCAGCTTGTGCCTCCATGTGCACCTGGATGAGGTGCTGAAGGTGCGTATATTCAACCTCTGACATCTCCATCAGACCAAGCTCAGGCCCCAACATCTGCCCCGGATCATGTGGCAAACACCCACCTTGGCTCAAAATCACCCCAACAGAGTCACAGGTGTGTTCTCTGAATGAAGGTGGAGGTGATGCATGGATGGTTTTACAAGCTGAGGAAAAGGAGGACATCTTTCACTCTGCAGAGGAAATGGAGATCAGGAACAACATCACTTAGTTACACCAGAGCAGGCCATAAAGCTACAGTGCATGTTAACTTCAGCTAACTGTGGTGTGCCCTGGAAACTGAGTGTTAACATTAAAATGGTATATCTAAAAGTAGCATAAATTGTTGTTCAAGTTAGCCTAACTAACTAACACTGATAATGCTGACATTTAACAGTTCAGCCACAACTCCAACATGTCAGTCGTTGTCCGTAATAACCAAAGCTAGCTCGTGAATGTACGTTAGCGAACGAGGAACTTTAAGCTAGTTCATTTGAGAAGACGCTGACATGACGCTAACGTTCAAATCTATTAACTGTTAGATAACTTAAAACCTCGCCACCTTAAAACGGTAAATAAAGTCAATTAATAAGCCTTCCAATTTATAAATATTAATAATAATATATATTAATAAACAGCAGTTATTATTCATTCTCTGTATGGGCCTTACTGTTCACTCTTCAACTTACTTTGGTGTCAACTCGGTGACCGTTGGCCGCGGGTGGTAACTGACGTTGCTGTCCAACTCCCGGACGTCGTTACTCTCATTACATTAAGTACATTTACTCAAGTACCTAAGCACAAGTTAGAGGTTCATATAAACAAATTATTATGTAGCGTTGTAAGCAGTAGTGGGATGTAGCTAAGGACATTTACTCAATTACTGAACTGTAATTTGAGGTACTTTTACTTTACTTGAGTATTTCCATTTTATGCTCCTTTATACTTCTACTGCACTACATCTCAGAGGGAAATATTGTCATGTTTTATAAATTCATCATATGTTTTGTACATAAAATACACTCAGTGGCCATTTATTAGGTACACCTGTACAATCTAATGTAATTGAATACAACAGCTCTGCTATAAATTCTGCCTTTACAAAGTTTATAATGTTCAGTTTTTGTTGGCTTGAAATGTGTAAATTCAATTATATGTTTTAGCATTGAGGTCACAGTTAAAGGTGGTGGTGTACTGGACTACATTTTACTGAGAGGTGTTTCTAATTTTTTGTCCTCCCTATTTACAAACATGAGGGGGTCAGAATATTAGAAACACTTCTGAATATAATGCAGTCCAGTACAGCAACACCACTAACTATGACCTCAGTGCTAAAACATATAATTGAATTTACACATTTCAGACAAAGTCAACAAAAACTGAACATTATAAACTTGTAAAGGTAGAATTTACAGCAGAGCTGTTGTATCGAATTGTATTAGATTGTACAGGTGTACCTAATAAAGTGGCCACTGAGTGTATATTAACCTACCCAACAGTATAAAGTTCAACCTCATCAGCAAAATGATAATTACTGCATCTGTAATAATAATACAGCAATACAATATACAATAATAACACACTCGCAAGGGAAATTTTTCAGCACTATGAGTGCAATTTCTTCTGATACTTTAAGTACATTTTGCTGATAATACTTCTGTACTTTTACTTAAGTTATATTTTCAATGCAGGACTTTTATTTTTTATTGTATTTTTACAGTCTGGTATTGCTATTTTTACTTAAGTAAAAGATCTAAATACTTCCTCCACCCCTGTTTGTAAACACATTATTCAGCAAAGTAGTTTTGCCCAGTAACATTTATAATATGCTGCTTACACCTAAATACATTAGTAATTACCTATAATATAGGTTAGTATAATGCTTAAGGGCCTTATTAATATAAATGCATATGATCATATATCATAGTCAATGTGAACTAATTGATAATGGCACAATATTTTTTTATCCCATTTCACTAATCACACTACATGACCACACAAGGTGGATGTGTAGCAAATAAGCCAGAAGGCCAGTCTGCAGAGATTACTGTGCTGAGCAGAAATAGCAGAAGGCCCTTTATGCTCTCCAGGCTCACGGAGCAGACATGAAGTTTGTGGTTGCAGTCTGACAGTGGTAACCTGCTACAACTAGACATCATTTGTGGTTAAAATATTTCACTGCAGCTAAAAAAACAATTTGTACAATTACCCAGGGGTGGAAGAAGTATTCAGATTCTTCACTTGAGTAAAAGTATCAATACTACAATGTAAAAATAGTCTGTTACAAGTGAAGGTCAAGCGATGTGGAAGTAGCATTTTACTGTCGTAGCTGCTCAAAGTGGAGCTAATTTTAACTACTTTATATGCTGTTAGGGTCACAAGATAAATCTGAGGAGTGGTGAGATGATTAATGAGAGAGGAAAGAGGAAAAAACTTTTTTTGTAGACTTTTCTCTATGCCCTGCTTTTTTGTGATTTTTTTCAGGCATCGACCAATTATTTTAATTAACCCATCTAAAAAGTTTAGAGGGAAAATCTCTTTGGTGGAACTGCTAATAACTCTGAAGTGGAGTAGAAGTAGAAAGTAAAATAATCTGGAAATACTCAACTTAAGTACAAGTGCCTCAAAGTTGTACTTAATTACAGTGCTTGAGTAAATGTATTCAGATACATTCCACCACTGCAATTACCAAAGTTATATGAATACCAACTCCTTGGTGGATGCTGTGATGCCTGACGAAGGACTTAAGATTCAACTGAATGATGTCGCCCTCCTTTGGTAAGACATGAGGTTTGCAGCTGGCTCTGGAGGATTATGAACAATAATGCTACAGGCTGACTCAGTACTCTATTAGCATAGATTTTTTTCCAAGGACTTTTCCCTTCCCTCTCTCTCACTTACCCATTGTCTACACCCCACCTGCTTGTCACAGCAAGAGCCCTTAAGAAACCTGAAAACTCATTAAAAGGTGCTCGTTTTGTGTGATATTCCCCATGTTGAAAACAATATGACTCATTACAAAATAAGACAAACTAGCACACAGCCCTTTCATGATTCAAGATTGTATTGCCCAACAACCTGCATGATACACAAGAGTAAATGTGCCAAAAATAATTTCCCTGGAATGGGGATCATGTCATGATGTGTGTCAAAACCAGTTAAGATCTTTTCACTTTGACTGACGCTGTTTTGAACCAGGGCAGGAAAAACCCAACAGACTGGTCAGCATTTCTAAAAAGCAGAGAGTATGGAGAGTCTATAATAACAATAAATGGGCTTGTTTTTGTGTCTTACAATACTTACCACTCAAATAGATATATTCAGTGATGAAATGAAACAAAGTACATTAACTCAAATACTGTACTCAAGAGCAATTGCGAGGTACTTGTACTAGAGTATTCATATTTTATGCCATTTTATATTTCTACTTCATTTCAAGCAAATATTGCATTTTTTACTCAACTACATTTATTAGAGCTATAGTTACTATAGTTAATTTGCAGATTAATATTTTACATACAAAACATATAATTAGCTAATAAAATATTATGAATTGTTATAGATTACCAACCTAACCAAGACCTAACAAATAGGTAGCAGTTAAAATTAGCTCCAACATGACCAACTACAACAGTAAAATGACACTTACACATGAATCCATCAGTGTTAACGATCCAAAAATAACACTGAAAAAAACATTTTGCTTAACTTGTTTTACTTACTTTATCTTTACTTAGGTCATATTTTTGGATGGACCTTTCATGGAGTTACATTGTGGAATCGTTACTTTTATTTCAGGATCTGAAATCATCGTCCACCACTGGGTATATTAATCACATATGTTAATCAAAATAATTAGAAACCATCTTTTATGTCTATGTTCATCTCCAATTGGAGGATCTTGCCTTGCAACAAGCCATAATACAATCAAGTTGTACTGTTAAGCCTTTTACAGATATTGCTTCAAAGGAGACACTAGTCTCTCTGGCAAAATAGAGGTACTAAAATGTGTCATCAACCTCTGTAAAGGAAACTTCCTCTGGAGACTACCTCTAAAAAACATAAACCTGAGTTTGATTTATTCCCACAAACAGAATAGTGCTGGCACTGTGCTTTAATATGGTATTTGTTTCTTAAAATAACAGCTTTGGGTACTACTCACGTAGCAATCAATCAATCCAAGTATTAATGACATAATCAGACTAAATACAAATTTAAAAAAGGTATGTATCATTTTATTGACTTCTTGCATTCTAAAAGAACAATGAAACAAGCCATTTTTTATCAGCAGAAGAACATAAAAGCCAGATCAAGGCTACTGTACTGACACTATGGCTATGTTAAAAAACAAAGAAACAAAAACTGTACATTTTCTTTACAAAACATTTCTGATTATGTCCAGCTAGAACATTGAGTAGGTGAATTTACAAGTGATTAATTAAGTTTAAGAGGCATTTAGTCATAATGAAATAACAAAAATAAACACATCTATTTTGAATACAAGACAAACTAGAACATAATGAACTCGCATACCTCTGGCCATTTCCATATCAAGTCACAATGTTTGATCTTTCGAATGGCTTTATGTTGAACTTTCAATGAGACATGGACAACCATTTTTCTTGACAAAAATACATTCAATGAGTGTTATGCTGTAGTATCTCTATCCAATGTGATGATACTGAGCATTTTTGTAGACCATCAGCCTTACTGTCCTGAGGGGTCCATGTGTTATATTTAGCTTGTGTCTAACTTGGCTTGACATTGCTTTTGTTTGCATCACTGTCCACACTATGATTGGTTTTAGTTTCTAAACACGCACCATGATTCCCCTCTTTATCATTTCCATTGCCCTCTTTCTTTTTTTCTTCTGTACCCCCTGTGCCTGCATCTACAGGTGTGCTTATTTTACCAGCATGACTTTTCTCCTGCTCCTGTCTTTGCCCTTTAACCAACTCTCTTTCTCGACTCACTGATCTACCTCTACTCCACTCCCTGTCTGTTGGGTGACCTATTTGTTTTCGTTTTGGGCTGAAGACATCAGGATTGTTGATCACACGATTTGGGAAGCGTATGAGACCTTCTGTTGGAGTGGGAAGTAAGGCAGTTCTGTGTCTCTGGGGTTTTACTGCTTGCTGATTTTGTAGGTTGTCAAAACCAGGGCATGAGTTTCCTCCACTGTTTTGAGTTGGACCTAGGGGCCCACTGTGGGGTGCAGAATGTGAATCACTAGGGCCTTGGAATCTGTTAACTGGCCTCCTCATATCTGTTTTATCAGGTCCTAGCCTTCTCATGTCTGGACCTCTCCTTTCCCTCCTAAAATCTTGCTCAAATCCTTGTCTACCTGTTCCAGGGCTTTCCATATCTGCACCTTGCCTTTCAGATCCTCGCCCCTCACAATCTGAAAACCTCCTATCAGTCCATGGACCTTCAATGTTTGAATTTCTGTTTTCAGACCCTGGGCCTCTTCTATCAAGACCTTCCATCTCAAATCCTCTCATGTTTGGGCATGAATTACCCCTAAAGTCTGGCTGCCTCCAGTCATTCCCCAGATCTGGACCCCCTCTCCTATCTGATCCTGGTCCTCTCATGCCTGGACCTCTTCTATCATGGCCTTGTCCTCTATTGTCTTGATCTCTTTCTCCTCTGAAAAATGGTCCAGGCCCCCATCTGTTAGGCCCAGCACCCCCTGTGTCAGGCTCTCTCCATTCATTTCCAGGTCCTCCCCTACCGGGCCCTGGGCATACCATATCTGGGTTATCCTGGACAGGCCCTGGACCCCTGCAACCGGGACCACTCCAGTCATCTCCTGGACCTCTCAAAGGCCCTGGAAATGGCATATTTGGTCCTTCCTGTATGGGCCTTGGCCCCCTACTTCCAGGGCCTCTCCATTCCATATGGGGATTTTGCCTACTATGTTCTTGAACCTGCTTGTCTGGACCTTCTTTGATGGGGCCTGGACCCCTGTTGCCATGTCTTTTCCAATCATCTTCTGAAAATTGTCTTTCATTTCCTACAGCCTCCATATTGGGCCCTCTTCCATCTGACCATTGTTCCTCTGTGTCTGTGCCTCTCCTATCATGTGCTGAGGCCCTGAAGTCTGGTCCTTTCCATCCCTCTCCCTGATGTATATCTGGCCCTGGTCCTCTAATGTTTCTTCTCATAGGCCCTGGACCCCTCAAGTTTCGACCTGTTCTATCAGGTCCTGGGCCCTCTATATCTAGTTTTTCTTGAATAGGTTCTGACTCTCCAAAGTCAGCACCTCCCCAGTCATCTCCTCTACTTCTTGGAGCTTCTGTATTTGAGCCTTTCTGCCTGATGCCTGGGCCTCTAAAGTCTGGACCACCTGATCTTCTCCAGTCAGGTCCTGGGGCCTCCATATCTGGACCTCTCCTTTCAGGTCCTGGTTCCCTAAAGCCTGAGCCTCCTGGTTCTTGTCTGTCAGGCCCTGGGCCCTCAATGTGCGGACCTCTACTTTCAAAACCTGGTCCTCTGAAATCTGGACCTCTTGGACCTTTCCTATCAGGCCCTGGACCCTCCATAACAGTTCTTTCAGGCCTCACTCCTCTGAAGTGTGGACCTCTCCTAACAGACCCTGGGCCCTCCATATCTGGAGGTCTTCTTTCTGGCTCAGGACCCCTGAACTGTGGGCCTCCTGGAAAGCTCCTGCTGTTGCCTGTTCCCTCCATATCTGGAGGTCTTCTTTCTGGCCCAGGTCCTCTGAAATTTGGACCTTCTGGACCTCTCCTGTCAAGCCCTGGGCCCTCTATGTTTGGACCTGAATGCTGAAGCCCTGGTCTGTTTGGACCTCCTGGTCCTCTCCTGTTGGGCCCTAGACCTTCCATACCAGAACCTGGTCTTCCCGGTCTTGTGTCAGGCCATGTGCCCTCCATATTTGGATGTCCACTTTCAGGCCCAGGACCCCTGAAGTGTGGTCCACGCTGTCCTCTACTGTGAGGCCCTGGACAATCCATACCTGGACCACTGCTTTCAGGCCCCAGTCCTATGTAATCAGGGCCAGGTTCCCTCATATATGGTCCTCTGCTGTCAGGACCAAATCCACCAGTGTTTTGATCTCCTGGTCCTCTCCTGTCAGGCCCTTGACCCTGCATAGAGGGACCTCTCCTTTCACACCCAGGCCCTCTTACGTCTGGACCACCTGGTCCTCTCTTGGCAGGCCCTGGTCCCTGGAAATCTGGACGTCCTGGTCCTCTTCTATCAGGCTCTTGACTGTCCATATTGCGACCTCTCCTTTCATTTCCTGGCCCACTAAAATCTGGAACTCCTGATTCTCTCCTGTCAGGCCCCAGACCACCCATAGCAGGACTTCTTCTATCAGGCCCTGGCCCACCGAAATCTGGACCTCCTGGTCCTCTTCTGTCAGGTCCTGGAGCATCCATAGGTGGACGTCTCCTTTCAGGTCCTGGTCCTCTGAAATCTGGACATCCAGGTCCTCTACTGTCAGGCCCAGGACGCTCCATAGATAAACTTCTCCTCTTAGGACCTGGTCCTCTGAAATCTGGACCCCCAGGTCCTCTCCTGTCAGGCCCAGGACCCTCCATAGATAAGCCTCTGCTTTCAGGCCCTGGTACCCTGAAATCTGGAGCTCCAGGTCCTCTCCTGTCAGTTCCAGGACCCTCCATTGCAGGACCTCTCCTTTCAGGTCCCGGTCCTCTGAAATCTGGACCTCCAGGTCCTCCCCTGCCAGGCCCAGGACCCTCCATGGATAAACCTCTCCTTTCAGGCTCTAGCTCACTGAAATCTGGACCAGGTCCTTGTCTGTCAGTCCCAGGACCAGCCATACCAGGACCTCTCCTTTCAGGCCATGGTCCCCTGAAATCTGGACCTACTGGTCCTCTCCTGGCAGGTACAGGACCCTCCATAGGTAGACTCCTCCTTTCAAGGCCTGGTCCCACAAAGTCTGGACCCACTGGTCCTCTCACGTCAGATCCTAGATTGTCATTAGTTGGACCTCTCTTTTCAGGCTCTGATCTCCTGAAATCTGGACCCCCTGGTCCTCTCCTGTCATGCATTGGGACCTCCATTTCAGAACCTCTCCTTTCATGTCCTGGTCCCATTAAATCCGGACCTCCTGGTCCTCTCCTGTCATGCATTGGGACCTCCATTTCAGAACCTCTCCTTTCATGTCCTGGTCCCATGAAATTTGGACCTCCTGGTCCTCTCCTGTCATGCACTGGGACCTCCATATCAGGTCCCCTCTTTAAAGGTCCTGGTGCCATAAAATCCGGGCCCCCTGGTCCTCTCCTGTCATGCCTCAGATCTTCAATGTTTGGACTTGTCATTTCAGGCCCTGGTTTTCTAAAGCTTAGGTCTCCAGCACCTCTTCTGTCAGGTCCCTGGCTTTCCATGTTTTGACCTCTTCTATCAGGCTGATGAACTCTCCATTCATCTTGTATAAATGGCCCTCCTCTTACTGGACCTGATGCTCTCCTATCTGGCCCTCTCCAATCATCTCTTATGTCTGATCCTGGGCCAGTCCAATCTGGATTACTCATATGTGGACCCAGGCCTTTATTTTGACTCATCTGACCCCTCATATCAGGGCCAACAAGACCAGGTCCTGGACCTCTCCAATCTGGATTTGTAATGTTTGGCATGAGACCTCTGTCTTCTGGACCCATTTGTTCATTTCTCCTCTCTAGCCATATACCCTGTATATTTCTTCCTTGCACGTCTGCATCCCTCCTATCTGGACCTGTTTCTCCAGTGTCTCTGCCTGAACTCCTTGCATGTGACACACTTCTATCAACCCTTGTATCTGAGCTGCCCATACTACCCACATCTTGACCAGGCCCTATATAACTTATTTCTGTTATATCTGGCCTTTTTAATTGATGCATAGTTTCTGATTCTCTCATGTCAGGGCCATGCACACTACTTTCAGCCCTAATATCCGGCTGTGGTTCCTTGAAATGTTCTCTAGGCCCACTACTGTCATGTCCAATGCAGGACATGTTAGACCCACCACTTTCATAATTTATGTTTGGCCCTGGTCTTCTCATGGGTACATTTCGCCCTCTTTGTGGGCCCCGCCTTTCATCTGTCATTGCTGGGGATAGTCTATCTGCTCTTAGAACTATACCCTCTGAACCTGTAGATGCATTTGAATCAAAACTCCTCTCTCTACCACCACCCACCCTGCTCAAGTCTGCATCTCTTCCGTGTGGCTGAAAATCCCTTTTCCAAGAGCCCCTTTCATCTAAAACTGGACTGCCATCATGTCTCGATTGCCTCTGAACTCTTCCTGAGCCCCTAAAAGAAGGACCTGGACTCCTTATATCTGGACTTGGATCTCTTACACCTCCACTTGGATGATACGTAGCTGATGAAGGTTCCCTTGACCCTGCACCCCTTATGTCAGGCCCAGGTCTATCTGACAAAGGCCCCTTCATGACTGGATCTCCCCTCTCATTCTGTAGGCCTGATCCTCCCATATGTGTCCTTCTAACAGCTGGTACAAGCATTTGTCCTCTCATTTCTGGTTCGCTGTGTCTCATAACAGGGCCTGGAGCTTTTATTTTTGGGTTCACACTTTGCATACTAGGACTTTCAATATCTTGTACTGGACTCCTCATCCCAGTACCTCTCATGACTGGCCCTGAACCAATTCTATCAGTATTGTGATGTTGAATACCTGGTTCTCTCATAACTAGCTCTTCACCCTGCATCCCTGGGTCCCTCACATGTTTGCCTTGACTGCTTATAGCTAGGTCTTGTATATGTGGACCAGGAACCCAAATGTTGGTGGTTGGACCTCTCATATCAGGCCCTGGGAATCTAATTCCAGTTTCTCTTAGATATATCTGTGGTCCCCTATGTCCAGGTTCTTTCATTTCTAGTCCTGGAATCCTAATACCTGGACCACTCATACCAGGTCCTGGGCCCTGAATATCTGAGCCTGTAGCTGGATTGTAATGGCCTCCCCCTTGACCCAGTATTTCTGGATGCTTTAAGCCTGGACTTTCCCCTTTTATCTGTTTGTCTGCCTCTATCATACATTGATCTCTGACACCTGGGCCCTGTTGATCTAGGGCTCTAAAATCCAATTTTCTAACATTTGACATTGGACTTCCAACAGTAGGCCACAGTATATTGAGCACTGTTGCTTGATCACCAATAGGCAGACAATTATTTTCAACTTTAACAAGCGGCATTGAGACACTTGTGTATGTCTCAGGATCTCTGATTTCCTCAATCTTAACAAAGTCACTCTTTTCTGCGCTGCTGGGTTTCACAAATTGTGGCTCTGGATCAGGGCTCTGAGGAGAATCTCGAATGGGCGGATCAATTTCTCTTAGAGGTATTGTACTGTCAATTTTGTCTGTAAGCAGAGTTTCCTGTTGAGACGGTTTATCCACCTTTGTAGAACAACCTGTATCGTCATGGTCACTGACTGAATTTGGTGGTTCTGAAATCTCAAGCTTCACATTGTGAAGAAGTTCATGTGAACAGGGAGAAAAGTCTTTATCAGGGGTCTCAGGAAGATTACATTTTAACTGATGTCCATCTGGGTCATTTTTAATAGTATCCGAGGTAGATGATTTCTCAAGGACTTGAGGGGAAGGTCCTCTGTGCTGCTTTGGTGAAAGGGACACAGAATCATTTTTTCTAGGAGATGATGACGATCTTCTACGTCCATGAGAATGGTGGCGTGCGGTATGCTCTTTACGCCGTTGCCGTTCAGAGTGGTCTCTAGCTTTATGCCTGGACCTGTCCCTTTCACTTTTTCTGTGTCTATCCCTTTCTCTACGTCTCTGGGAATGTGAAGGAGAACGCCGCTGTGACTTTCTTGAAGGACTTCTATGACGGTCCCTTTCACGATGACTCCGCCTTTTTGGTGACAGCCTTCGCTTTCTGCTGTGGTATGAATTTAGAGGAGTGCCCTTGTGGCTAGCACTATGCCCTGTTCTAGACAAAGATGAATCACGAGTCTTTATACTGCCTCCTTGAAATACATCATCTTGAATTTCATTAAAAAGTGATTCGTCCTCAGGATCATAAGCTACATCAGAATCTTCAATCTCTCCAGCAGAGGAATACTTGTCACTTTCCTTGACATTTTCCTGTGTTTCATCTTGCTCTGTAACAGCATCTCCATCATTTTTTAAATTAGGGATGACAGTTGTGTCTTCTGGCTTAACAGTTTGTGAATCCACATTTGAACTGTCCACATTCTCTGTTAGGATGCTGGTCTTGTCCGTTGATTCTGAAGGCCTTGACTCTGTTTGTGTTATGCCACTCTGCAGAGATGACAGTTGACTGAGAGGTAAAGATTTTGATGGGGGAGACATCAAGGAATCAGAAACAGAAAAGTGAGCCATGAACATACCCACAGCCTCTCTCTGTTGACGTAGTGCCTCTTCCTGCTCCTTCAACTGCCGTTTTTGCTCTTCAATCTGCTTATTGAGCTCCTCAAGCATGCGCTGTTGTTCAGTTAGTGTTGCAGCTGAGACAACTACAGTGCCTGTAGGAAGGGTCTGCGTTACTCCAGCTGGAGTAGAAGTTTGCACTGGAGTGGAAGTGGGAGCTGGTGTTACAGCCTGGGTGGAAACTGGGGTTGGGCATGATGGAGAATCTGACGTTTGAGTTGGAACAGGGGGCTTTGTTACAATATCACTTTGAATATCTTCGAAGATTGTCTCATCTTCTGGATCATAAGCCACATCATCGTCTACAAAGCCTGATACTGCAGTGCCGTCGGCTTTATTTTTTTCTATGCTCTGTGAAGCAACCATTCCATATCCCATTGCTGGATCATACTCCTCTTCTGGGTCATATGGTCGGTCAAAGTCATTTTCCTCTTCTTCTATTTCTTTGACTTTGGATTTCTGTCCATACTGTTGGACAATTGGATCCACCATTGATCCCGACACCTGAGAAAACACTGGAAGCTTTTTAACACTACCTGTTGTTGTTGTTGTTGTTGTTGTTGTAGCTGTTGTAGAACCGTCAGAAGAGTCAGTTTGCTTATTGCTGAACAAAGTCTTCAAGATAGTCTGCAGCGGTGTCTTATCACTGGATGCTGTTGTGGGATTCTTGTCAGAGATGCTATTAGAGGTGGACTGATTGGCAGCAACAGTGGCTGAGGTAGAAACAGGAGGGTTTGCTCTGATGGAAGTCAAAAGAGATGGTATGGTAACTGAGCCAGAAGAGGAAGACTCTGATGGTGACCCAGGGCAAGATGGCGAACCAGGAGGGGTGGTGCTAGCAGGAGTCTCTGGATCGTAGGGTTGGAATATCTCCAATTTGTCACAACCATAGAGGACCGGAGGTTTGGGGATCCACATAGGGTCTTTGGACATATGAACTTTGGGCCTCTTTTCTTCAATTTCCGGAGGCAAGCTTCCTGGACGTTTTGCCTTCTGAATGATTGCTAGACCCAGAAGAAGATTGGGCCGGTTTTTTTCAAGCCCTGTGAAATAAAGATATGCGATATGAATAAATCATTAGAACAAGTCTAAATTAAATACTGACAATTGGCTCCCTGTTGTTCCATTTCTTCTAAATGCTTGACTGACAATTTTGGTCGGAAAGGTTAGATAATTATTCATATGGGGGCTTTTCACTTTTCATAAGGGCCACTAATTGATTCATCAATTATTACAGAAAACTGCCATTAAAATGACAAACGTTCTACATGCTGAACCAATGACAAAAAATAAATGCAACATGAAATCAAAACCACAATTGAACCTTAAAACTCATAATTGACAAATGTATTACATGAAATTGTTTGGTAAACACCTAAACATATCAAATAATAATCTTAATTTTAATGTAACAACTTTGAAAGCATTATGTGTATAACAGATGGAAGTGAGCGACGGTGTTTTACTGGGGATAACATTTTTCAGTAGATAGTTATTAAGTTGTTAAAGTAGGAGAAAGATGATTAATTTGGTGACCCAGAGATATTGCATCCTGAATATAAGCTGTTACTGTTGAGATGTTATAAGTGCTCGCCCAAGCCCAATAATGCAAACGTTTATTATATAAGACTATAAGTGGTAGTCGAAGCATTATCACACCTGGTCCTTCAAGAGGTTGTAGTATGGATGGGATTGATTCCTTTGCACTGAGTGGGACAAGGTATACATCCTTGATGGAACGGCTGCTATTGGCGACCACACCAAAACGACCTCTGCTGCTGAAATAGGAAAACAGGGAGACATAGGCCACCTCTTCCTCCTCTGTTGCAGGGTGAAACCGGATCACACATAACTCCTAATAACCAAAAAAAAACAAAACCAGATGTAAAATATTGATAGATGTTCAATATTATTGTTCAGGACACAAAAAGAAATACTATATCTATTGCTTGCCTTTGTAACAGATGTCTTTAGTTTTGCAACATAGTCCCACACTGTTTGAGGCATGATTCGTCCTCCAATTTGTATGGTATCAGGTAGATCCTACACACAAGAAAAAAACGGTCATATCTTTGTCAATTCAACCAATGACAATGTCAGATCTTTTACAGCTCTGTGAATAAAAGTTATTATCGTGCAGTACTATACCGCTTTAAGATTTTCAGCAGATCCTGAAACCAGATATCCCTTGGTGACAAACTTGGCTACACTAAGCATGTTTAGGAAGCCTTTCCACAGTATGTCTTGCTTAGCTATGAACTGTGCAGTCTCTCCATCAGCTGGGGATTCAGAGATCACGGTCCTGGGACACAAACCACAACAGCACAATAACAATCATATCCACACATTATGCTGATTTTGCTCAAATGTATGTTACCTAAAACAGAATAAAATAGAATAATTCTATTCTATTCTATGTGCTTTATATTCGAACAGTTCTTTAAATACCTTGAGGATAAGCCATAGAGTCTGGGATCCGCAGAGGAAGATGGCTTCATTAAGATAGATTTAGGTAATGTTTTTGTTGGTGGTAGTGAGGAGGCAGGGGCTGAAGGCGAGGCCGATCTAGTCTCTTTAAGAGGAGCATAAGGGGCTGATTGGTTATGGGTTGTGTTACTGGGACCAGAGGTGCCACTAGACAAAGCAGAGAACCTGTTTGCTGCAGTGCGGGGGTCACGTCTTGTGATGGTTACTGTGGAGACAGCTGGAATCACAACTGGTGTGTATGCTCTCTTTGATGTAGTGGCTTTAGGAGTGTCCGGAGTTGGGGACGCAGGGGACTGCATGACAGGGGAAGCTGGAGACTCTAAAGTAGGGGAGGCTGGAGAATCCTTTATGGGGGAAGCAGGGGATTCAACTATAGTCAATACTGGAGAGTCAATGATAAGGCGGGATGTTGGAGAATCCATGTCAGGTGAGTCAGGTGGCGCCTGCAGAGGGGAGTCATCTCCAGCAGGCTTTCTCCAAGAGGGTTCATATTTATCTCTTGTTTCAGAAACCTTGGGTTTTTTCTTTGCAGGTTCCTCGTCCCCAGCTAGTATTTGGCCTTTGGGAAGGAATAAAAATCAAGTTTGAAAAACTAAAAGTAACAATGGGTCTTTGGATAATAATGTCTACTAGGTACTGCACAGCTATTGTAAAACATATTTTTTAATTTACCTGTGCATATCTTGCATTTCAGGTCAAAGAGGTGAGCTTTGTGCTCTGATGTTGTGTCCTTAAGCATACAGGCGAGAATATCTGGTACAGCACTGCCCTGGCTTGGCTGGCTTGTTCTGGTCTTGAGAGCGGAAGCAGGAAGACTTTTCTTCTGTTCCTGGGAAGCAACATATACCGACACAAACACACCAACACACAAGCTTAACCCACAAAGATATAGAATCCATGGCCTTTCATGAGAAATATCCATATGGAGCAGGAGAGACAACATAACAATATAAAAATGACAACATAAAAATGTTCCACCAATTGAAAGCAAATGAGGCAAGTACACACCATGCTTCTATCGCGTCTAACCGGATTCAAACTGGGCAAATCAACCTTCACTGCTTCAGGCTTCTGCAGCAAACTTGGCGCTTTAGCAGCTGCATCCTTAACCTAGAGACACACAAGCAATGGAAAATGAAGTTCAAGCAGAATATCTGATTTTGTCTTGGTTGTTATGTTTAATACCTATTACACTTTACCTCTGTTGTTTCTTTTGGACTTGGCTCTGATGCCTTCGTAGCCTGCATATCCTTCTGGCTCATCCTGGCCAGTCTGAAGGGGCTGATCTCTCCACGTACGACCCGATACAACAAGCCCTAGACAGAACCCATAACCTCGACTGTCAGTTTGCTAAATACATAAATAACTAAGAGTTGCTCCTAAAAAAACTCACTATACAGATTACTGCAATATTGAGAGTAGTATTCAAAAGTATGATAAGAAAAGAAATCACCAAACAGAAATGGGTTTCATCAACTTTGAACAAACCTTGTTTCTCGGGTCTTTCAGGTTGAACATTATAGTTCTGTACTTGTTCATGTATTTGCTGTCTGTGTTGCGAAATATGTCGAACATCTCCATCTCAATGCTCGCGACAAGCTTTGCTACTTCACTCTCCGACGTCTCCAAATCCTCACAATCACACACCCTTGACAAATGAAAAGGAAGTTAGTCAACAAATTAGTCGTGCATCACTGCTCTAACCGATTGAGGTGTAGTTTTTACACTTTCATTATTGCCACAAATATGTTCCTGGAGTCTATAATGTAATGACAATAATCGTTTGTGAAGGACACCTATGAGTTTGCACACAGATTTGTAATAAGTGGATCATACTACTTCTAGGTATTGGCATTCAGTATTTTGGCTCCTACCACCATCACTTTTCAAAGGGCTCATTTTCAATTTACAAGTCAATTCATCAGGAGTATAGTATGTGTATATGATATGGCTTTCATCCAAGCCTGTAAAACAGTTCTCACCTTTTGAACAGGATGCTGGTGAGGGAGCGCTGGATGCTCTGTCTGACCTGGTTGTTGGGCTGAGAGGGTCTGGAGGAGGGAGCGCTGGGCGCAGGTGGCACCGGCAGATTTCTGGTTTCGTTCAGCAGCGAGGGAGCTGAGGAAGGCTTCTGGCATGATGCTGAGGCTGACACGTGGCTGGACTGTGGCTGGGGTCCAGACTGCTTCTTTGGTATGACGTACGTGGTCTTAGTGACCATAAGGGCCCCTGTTTCATGATGTCTGGGCGCTGAAGTTGATGGGGATTGTGCCGCTGGAGACAGAGTAGATTTTGCCTGGTTGAGTGGTATACAGGGTTCTGATTCTACAGATGGCTGTTTAGACACACCACTGTGGATTGGCTCCTTTGTTTTTTCCTGAGAGTGGCTCTGTGGCGGGGCCGGCTCAGTGGCAGGCTGGGAAGAGGGAGCAGCATCTGTAGAGGTGTCCTCTGGCGATTGTTTTGAAGGAGTTACAGCCTCACTGACAGCCTCTACCTGTTTATTGTTCTTTTCAGCTGTCAGAAAAAAGCACAGCAGGGCATTTTGTGAATAGGAAGAAATCTAACTATCTATTAAATGTGACATAAAACGACATGTCACAAGATATGCACATCAGTGGCAAGTTAAAAAACAAATAAGTAATCAAAGGTGTTTATTGCTCAAATCTGCTATCCATAAATCAAGATAAATAGCTAACATGGGGACTAACACATCACTCTAGATGACAACTAAATACAAGGTATTCATGTTTTCTCTTGCTGTTAAATATTTGTTTATATCAGAAATATTTGTTAACAGTGGAGTAAAGAAGCCCTGTGTTTGTAATTACGATTGGTTGAGAGATAAACTGGAAACTGGAAAGCTGTAAAAACAACACTTGTTCCACTGAAAACACTTTATAAACAAACACTCAAAGCACTGGACAAAAAGCCGTCAAGTTACCATCATTATAACATCATTCAGAAGTATAATCTCCTGACCTTTGACAGCTTTGTGTGTCTTGCTGATGCTAGTTTAGTATACAAAGTGATCAATGATCTGGCTCCTCCCCCATTAAAAAAGTTCATATCACTGTGCTCAGATAATGGGAGGACAACTAGGATGACAAGCAGAGGTGACTGTGCGATACAGCACAGATCTACTGAGTTTGGCAGATCAGCCTTCTCTGTTAAAGCAACAAACTTTTGGAGCTCAGTACCAAGTTATATAAGAGAGTGCTGCAGCTTTGCTGATTTTAAATTCAAGATTAAATCATGGTTAAAATCAACCCAATCATGTGCCCATCACGCATAAACGCGAACGCTTGATGTGTCTCAATGTTGTGAAACCTTGCTGTTGTTGCGGATGTTGTAGAGTGAATATGTACTGTCTTGTAATTGTGTTTTTATACTACAGTGTTCATTTTCTTAACAGAGATGTTGTTCTGTTTCCTACCCAGGGACCACAGATGTAAATTAGCTTACAGCTAACTCTGGTACAGCTATCCCTGTAAAACAAACAAATAAATAAATAAATAAAATGTTGATTTTCCATCTGCAGACATATATATGTTTAAACCTGTAACTGACATGGTCAAAAAAATGACAGATAGGGCCTATAAGGCATAGTGATTTCATGACTGTAAAATTATTTATGAAACTAGAGACAAAAAACGACCATAAACAGTTATAAATAATGTATAATAATACTTAAATAATGTATGAACTAATGATGTATGAACTAATGCTTCTTTATTCCATATCACCCTACTCCTCCACAAAAATAATGATGTAAACATAACTTTCACATTTGTTTCTGATTAATAAAACAGTGCAACTGGCATGAGGCATGGATTAATACTATTTTTAAAATGTACTTGTAATGTTACTACACAACATAACTTTTTAACGTTAATATTAATACTGGTACGCCTTCCTATTCTTCACTGAATAATTCAATGAATATGTCTCTATAATATATAAAACTGAGTAAATATAGCCAAGTGCCTTTATTCAGTTTGTTTACATATTAAAGGTATTTTCATAATTTTCATTCATAATAGTATGCACTTGTAACACTACAAAGGTTAATCAGCCAGATTAAAAACACTGTAAATGTTACCAAAGCCATAAGGGTTGTACTTTAAAGTCATAATCTCGTAGATTTTCATTTTGTTGTCTTTCACGGCAACTATGGCAATAATCGGTAATTGCAAGTGTGTGTTTGGACCTCACTTAAGTTTCACTTTCCTCGTCTGTTGTTATTGACCTTTTCTTTGTTTGTTCGGCCATAACAACAGTTTACTCACAACGCTAGCAGAGACCTGAAAAAACAGCACACCGCTTCACACACAGGTGAGTTGAAGAGCGAGTCTGTCGCGTTAAAAGTCTTGTTAAAAGCTGAACTGTGCGCCACTTGTGATTTTTCCGGGAAAGTCGCTGCCGACACCCGGGTCGTAATACTGCAAATCAGTAGCGTAGCCAGAACAAAAAGTTTGGGTGTGCCTCAGGAAAACTGGATGTGCCAACAGCTGAAGGTATTACTATTTCCTACTAACAAATGTAACAAATAAACTGCAGCCTTCTGCAACAACATGGCAACAACCTAGAAGAGCACCGGGAGTGGGGTTGAGAGAGCATAACTTGTGCACGGGAGCAAGAGAGACAGAGAGAGCCGCCACCACTGCGCACAGTGATTGAAACGATCTGAAGCAATCGTGCAGTCAATTCATATAATGATATTTATGGAACAAAAATGACAGTGCAGACTTATAACGAATTAAAACATCAAAGCAAGAGACATATGACAGTATGACTGAATTGTAGTAGTAGCCTATATTAAGGAGTAGGTCCTATATTAATGACTATTAAAGAAGTGTAACGGCAACCAGCCTTTCAAACCAATAAGACTGACGAAATTAAATAATAATTCAACAAAATTAAGTACTGAATTAGAGTAGTATGGTGCTAGTCTTAATATGTAGGCCTTATATAAATGACTTTTGTTCATAATTAGGCCTGCGCTATATTAATAAGAAGAAGAACTTAAAGGCATAAGCCCCATTGGGACGTACCTGGGACGGTGTGGATTAACGCTTAAACGATTCTATTACTTCGGTACAGTTCAAAGTTTCTGTAAACTCTGTCTAATGGCAGCAGTGACAGGCTGTACAGTCATCCAGTGAGCATCGATACCCTGCTGCTCAATTTTATTCTGTTACCGTTGAAAACAGGCACTCGCTGGTGCAGCTCGTCACTGATAACGTTAACATTGCCCAAAGTAAACTGTTCACTTTAGAAAACACATCCTTGTCACAGAATCCAACACCTCAACAAGTGTGGGGTCTGCATGTCCCCGTCCACTCTGCATTTCACATGTTGCTCAAACATGGTGAGTTTGGGCGCTTTCACCATGACGTCTGGGTGTGCCAGCTTTCATTCTGGGTGGCACCGGCACACCCTGGCACACCCGTGCCTACGCCACAGCTGCAAATGCAAGGGATTTCATCAGTGGGCCATAGGCTCAATCACTATTGTGTTGCATCATCTGGCGATAGATAGTGACTTAACAGACATTTATTTAAATGAAAAGAGATTATATCTTTAAGTACATGTTAGGGAAGAGTTTGGATCATTTAAATGAATGAATACCATGACAAATACTTGTTTGTTTGTACTACTGTTTTTTACAATAATATGGACAACATTATTGACACATCTTCTCTTCGTTACTTGCTATACTTTGCAAAATGCCTGGATTACTTCCATCGAAGATTTAACATTGCATTAACACACAAGATTTACACTAGACAAATCTTTTCAAACTCTTAATCTGCTTCACACCTTAAAGGCATAACGAGTAGGATTTTCCTAAAAAAAACAATGTATAGACTCATACAAAAATAACCCCTCTCAATCATCACTTATGACTCACTAGAAGTGTGGCGGTGTCTGTATCTACAGAGACCCTGCCTGTATTTTCTTATTTTGCTGTGCTCAGGACGTTTCTGGGCGTTAACCTTTGGGAAGTGGTGTGCAGCCCCCAGCCAATAACAGCACGCAGGGTGTGAGGTGTGGGACTCTATAAAAACGTAGCGACCAGTTGCCAGATCGTATGCACGTAGGACCACCAGAAGCGCGTGTGCTTTGAGCCGGGGAGGGGCCAACTATGAAAGCTGCGTTTACAAACAACCGACGAATCCTACTCATTATGCCTTTAAATTTTTTAAACAGTTAGTTAACAAACATAGTTTGCTGCACACTAAAATCCTCTATGCATATTTGCTATTTGAGGTATTGATCAAGAACCATTTTGATAAAATGTAAACAAACAGTTTTTGTGTTTTACTTTATTTTTGTACTGATATTTATACATGAATACTGGGACTCCTACGCATTTGGTCATGTAAGGGAAATTTACAAGAACCTGAGACTACACTTAAGTTGTGTTTAAATTCTACACTTAATTTCTTAAATCAGGACTTCATTGATATAACCTCATTAACTGGGCTTCTTTTAACCTTCAGATTGTAAAGAACATAATTTGTTTTAGATGTTTTTTCAATCAATTAATGCATGCATGACTTTACATGGCTTGTCCCCAAAAACCTTCTTAAAGAAGCCAAAGGCAGGAGGACAGACATTTGACAGACCATCATACCATCCCTTATGGAGCAATGCCAGAGAGCAACACATCCACAGCGATGGCACCGATGTGTGGTTTGCGGAAACACACCAGCAGTTATTCCTGATCTCCTCCAGTGACCTTCAGTTTTAAAACACCACCAAAGTTCATCTTCTTGCACAGTTCTCTGGGAGGATGGAACAACAGTCACCTGCTCAGTAACATCCTTCTATACTCTGTTGGCATTTTTTTCTTCAGTGCCATTTTGGAGGATATGAATGATGAGAGTATAATATGGGATTACTGAGGCAGTGCCAATATGTTAAGACATGACAATTAAAGTCCTGTGAATGCACTTCATATTTACTGCTGACTGGAATTTTATCCGCACAGTTGATCATTTGTATTTGTATGAGGAAGATCACACAAACATTTATTTTGATAAATGTGATCTACTGTGTGTTTCAGGGAAGATTAGTGCTGGTGTGAGGATGCAAATCAAAGCCAAGAAGAAGATTCCCTGACTTCCTGTACTTGAAAAAATTAAACAAGCTTTTCCATGTCAACAGATGATCAAAAACTACCAGCTCTTGATAAATCACATCTCCTACTAGCTTCTATATAGCTCAATACCTTGTGTACAACAATATAACTGTAAATAGCAGTGACAGAGATAATCCTGTTATTTCTAGTGCCGTGCTCCTAGGCACCATCTTAGCAAGGAAAATATCAAAAAATGAGTTTTCTGCTGTTCTGCGGTTTGTTTTCAGATACACGTCCTTAACAGATCCAACCAAAACCTGGAACTTGCATTTGCCTGACTCTGTTTAGGGCTTGTATTTCAAAATACAGAAGAGGAAAGTGGTGATAAGTTGGATTTACACAAATTATGGATTACAGCTTTAATGAACAGAGCACGGACGTTTTCTTTTAAAATTTGCTTTACATGTCTATGAATGTAAACACTGTATATATTGGTTGTCTCACCCAAAAAAGTCCCACTAAGGATAGAGACAAAGATGATGTAAAACAAATGTGTTCATGGTGCATTATATGGATGATGAGTTTCAAGTCCTCCTTGACCAATCTTCAGGTCACGCTGACCATCCAGTCAAAGGTGAATACCAATGTATTTAACCACATTGATACTAACAAATATTTTTATATATTCAAGGTTTCTGTATCTTCGACATTGAGTGGCTTGTGTGAGTAAATTAAGTCCCACTGGAGATAAACAGAATTAGACTTAAGATCAGACCAGACACAATAAGTAAGAATTACCAGCCAAGCTCAAGCAGGGAGGCTGTGCAACCACAGTAAGTAGAAGTAGATGTTGTGTGGTATGGATTGGTAGTCCATCACATGATCAGGTGCTTGAGGATTTATGATCAGAAGGTGGTAAAGGCTGCTTAAGAAAAAGCCAGCATGGTGAAGATGAGCATGCCAGAGGGAGATGTTCTGGGCGAAGATTGGGCCTACATACTGTATATGCACTGTGACAGTGTGATGTAAGCCAAGTTACGCTTTATCAGTCCTATTAAATTCATCCTCTGCTCTTGATCCACCAGAACTATCTAGGAGCAGCAAGCACCAGGAGAGCAACTCCAGTTCTGAGGTCGGAGGTTTGGCCAAGATTATGTGGAGTAATGTTACCGATAACTAACATGCATGTCTGGGAGGCACCCGAACACCCCTACAAAGATGGGAAGAACATCCATATATGAAGAGGATGGGGGATGCTAGGAAGTTTGGCTAACCACTGAGCCATTTGCTGTATATAAGGGTAGAGGTATGACCTTATGAGATGCCATAATTCAGTGTTGCCTGTTGCATGCCTAATAGGCTAACACACTGAAGCAGTGTCAATGCAAGCTGTAACTATATTAAATGAGCACTAATTCTGTACAGTGCATTGTAGTAGAAAAAAAGGGGAAAAAAAAACAAGGACACATCTTCGCATAGATAGTAAACACACTACATAGTTCAACAGATTTAAAAACAGGAAGAAAGTGAATGATCCTAGTTTAGTGTTTCATCTGAATAAATGAGATACTGAATAAATGAACTAATGAATGAAGGAAAGAAGGAAGGAACAAATATGCAAGTGAGTCACTTTCCGCATCTATGAGGTTAAGAATGAAGAATCTTTATTTGTGCATGATTATGCTACTGTGTGTATGTGTGTATGGGTGTGTGTGAAAGTGAGGAAGAAACGAGCATTTGTCTCAGTGGGTCGGTGTGGTTTCAAGGTATGATGCGCTATTTTAGACCGTCACTGGACAATCGAGGAACATCTCAGCTTTTTTTAATTGTCCAGAATACACATATCTATAAAACTATGGTACATAATCGTCCAATCAAGGAAATCCCTTTTTAATTTATATTTAGATCAACCCAACAAGTCAAATTAAATCTTTAATATACATTCAGTCCTCACAGGCTGACGTGCATTTTTTTATTTCGGGCGTTTGTGATGAAGCTTCAGTGAAAGTTCAATAAGGAGGACCTTTTCTTTCACATTCTGCCTTTTATTCCTGTGGTCTTTCTTGGAGCCAATCAGTCCTTAGATGCTGTTCTTTAAATATCATTCTGTCTTTCAGACCTACTACCGTGCAACCCACCACTCTGCATCACCACCATTACCTCCAGGATGTTCCAGGAGATTCAACTGAGAGTGTCCATCAACCACCTGCTGGCTTCACTCCTCCAGCACCAGCGTCTCGACTCCAGGGGTCCTGTGCTATCTCTTATCTTTATATAGGCCTGTGATTAATGATGAAGCTTCACTTCAATGGGGTCTAAACACCAAAGCCTTTCTCTGCTGCTGACCTCAATAAATACTGTTACACACTTTCAATTGATCTCTCCATATTAAACTATATTCACGATACACATTACTGCTTTCTTGTTTCACAAGATGTACACATCCGACAAGAATGAAGTATATTAAGGCCTTACAACAGTGTTGAGTAAATAATAGCATTACTCTAATTAGAGTTGTATCGGTAATGAGATCACGATCAGCCAAAAACATCATCCCCACACCATGTAATTGTTATTGTAGCAATGTGCTCTTTTCCTGTCTTTCATAAACCCGGTCAATGCACGAGAAACTCCTATGCTCCATAAAGGCCCTCGACCCTACTCTGATGTGAAGCAATCTAAGATGTTTCATAAATCCAGTAGCTTTTCCTCTTTTCTGGAATTTACTCTTATTTTCAGAGGGGAAGTTGTTAAAAACCAAAACACCTCACAGATGACTTGGAAGCTTTGAGATTTTGGCTTTGAAGTCCTTTACACTGATGCTAGAGATAAAACTGACTGTAATAACTAGTAGCATCTCACCACTTCTCCTTGTTTTCTGATGTTTACCAATAGGAATTTCCTTGTGATGACTGTAGGTACTTAACCTGGTTTCAGACCTTTGAGTCCCTGCCCACATTTCAGCTTTGTTCAGCAAAACAAAATGGCAATTCAGTCAAGTAGGTACTAACAAATCAAAACACTTCACTTAGATCCTTCTGATAGCAACTTTTACACGCCTCCCTTTGTACAAAGTCAAACTTTACACTTCAGCGGATTTAATTTGCCCGAATCAAACTCGCAAGTAGTTGCGGCCATGGATCTATACCTCCACTCAACATACTGCATGTACAACGAACCGCCATGGAACAATGAGCAGCGCTGTCATAGTGTTTTGCACAGCTCATTAAGCATTCTGTTTCATATTTAATGGCTCTGCTCAAATAGTTGGGATATGTTGCAGTAAAGATCAAATGAAAACACAGCTGGAAAGATAATATGAGCACAGCCCTGTGATACATCAAGGCAACAGCCATACCACACTGCTAATTCATTTATCAAACCATGACTGAAATGTTGTGCTTGGATAAGCAAGATGATACTGACTGAATTCCTCACTTCAAAACATACAAAGCTATTTACAAGTTCACTGATATTTCACTTAATTTCCCCATTCTTAAATTGTCAGACATTGTGAGATGTTGTGAACAGAATAGGTGTGTTTAGTTAATCAATATAACTGCTCTAGTTACATTTCATTTCACACTTTGTTTACCATGGGCAGATGGGTTGAGTATGAATGCAGGGACAGTTGGGGGAAAGTATTTTGCTTCAACATTTCAACAGATGGCATAGAGGACCACAAGGTCACCACTTTAGCTCTGTATGTGTTCAGCTGCTTGCATGTGTGAACATAATATATTAACCCTAAAATGGCGCTGACCATAGTATGTGAACAGGTGAAATGTGCTGAGAATGTCTTCATTCATTTTTAATCAGAAAAGGTTGAGAAGCTAGAGATTAAAATTCTAAATGGTCTTAACCCTAAAAGTCTTGCTCTTGAGGCAGAGCTGGGTCACTCCAGGTCTTCGCCAGGGCAGTAGGTAAGTTCCCAGTGATTTATATTACTTTCCCAACTTAGGTAAAATGTTAGGAGTCACTGATTTTCAAGATGAAGCTTATTAAATGTGCTGACAAAAACCTAACATGCTTTCGATTTTTGTTTCAGTCCATCCCTGATTAATCCAAAATAAACTGTAAGCATATAGGTTTCGTCTATGTGATCTTGTCTCCAATAATGAACACAAAAGGATAAAAAAAGTGCACCAATGCCTGTTACATTTAACAAGAGAAGAGTCTACAGCCATGCTAGTGGTTCTGTGAGGCTGTGCTCACAATGACAGTGTTAACATACTGATGTTTAGCAGCTGTAAAGACAAGGTACAACTGAGGCTGATGGGAATGTCAGTTTTGCAGGTATGTGGTCATGAACTACAAAATCTTGACTCGATGATGGTGCTATATGGAAAGTAAGGTAATCACCAAAGTGATTACAATTCATCCTGAGGGGGACAGGAATGTGTGTGCCAATCCAACCAATAGTTTTCAAGACATTTCACTAAAAAACAAGAATGTCAACCTCCCAAAGTCTGTGGGATTCATCATCTGAGAACCACGCATGTGAGGCCACATTTTTGTGGTAATCCATCCAGTTGAGATATTTCAGTCAGGACCTAAATGGTGGAACAAAGACCTACATGATGACGTTGCTATCCATAGAGCCATTCTGATGGTGTGACATCCTTATTCCAAGGACAGAACCAAAGCTCTTATCCATCATCTCTAAATCGTGTGCCACAGACGGCCAATAGTCTGCAGGTTTTTATGTCAAACATATGACCACCGTGTGATTTCAACCTCATGTATTCAGGATGACACAGGACAAATCACCTTCCACGGCATGTTACTCCTGAACTGCAACTCTCGAGTTGTCAATGAGTTTAACTGAATTACTGTTTGTCCTTAAAGCAACAGTTCGACATTTTGGGAAATACACTTATTCACTTTCTTGCCAAGAGTTCGGTGTGAAGACTGATAAAACTCGAGCAGCTGTACAGAAATAAGATTATCTTATTTTAGCATAAAGACTGGAAACCGTGTGAAACAGCTAGCTTAGTGCTGTCCAAAAGTAAGAAAATCTGCCTAATAGCACTGCTAAAGCTCACTAATTAACACCTTATAGCTTGTTTATTTAATCCGTACAAAAACTGACGTGAAAAAAACAAGTTGTCATTTCACAGAGGATAATGCGCAGGACTATTTCTTGGCCGAGAGCAGTGACTTCCTGAATTATTAAGCTAACCGGCTGCTGGGTCTGGGTCTTGTATTTAACAGACAGACATGAGAGTGGTGTCGATCTTCTCATCTAACTCCCGCCAAGAAGGTAAATGAGCATATTTGCCAAAATGTCTTGACTTTTCCTTTAACATTAATTAATTGTAATTTGTTTTTACATTACATTTTACATTCCTCTTTCACACGAGACTAAATCTCACTGTAAAAGATTTTGAAATAATGTGTCTGTGGGCAAATGTGTGGGAAAAAGACAGATTCTTCGTGTTCACATGTGGAACAGAAGAAGTTTCCCCATTAGACAAGACAATGGGGTTAGTCTCCTATTAACTATGATTAGCCTCAAAATATAACATGCCCCAAGGTTAACGGGGGATTTAACCTCAGGAACGATTGACTGTAAGGACAAATAAAAAACAACGATACTAGATCTCACTGTTGTAGGCCCAAGTTAGAGAGTTTGCGTATATCAAGCCGATGCACTAAAATTGGACCCATTATTATCTGTCAGGCTACATACTCAGTTGGTGTTTTGGGAGACAGTCACATGAGGTGCTCAGGGAGAATATGTACTGTATTAATTCATGCCATATATCACTGGAAGGCGATATACTGAGTCTACTGACTCTACAAACACACAAGACTCCAGAAAACATGGAAAATATTTCAAACATGGTGCAACATTGTTGTCGTGGCTATTTCATCATACAACTGTGTGTTGAATCATCTATAACTGAATAACACTAAAACTTTGGAAATGAGAATGCTGGAGAAAACTTGAATAATATTTGGTAAAACGTATCTGGGTTTACAAAATCTGTATTATTTTACATCACTGTTAGGAAGCTGAACGGGGGACAAAACTGTGAAATACCGGGAATGTCAGCAGTGTTTTCTCTTTGGTTGCACATTATTCATTTGGCCAGTAGAGGGTGCTCGTGTTTTACAATTAAATGTTGGGGTGTTGAAATTTTTAAACCGTTGAAAGGCCGAGGAAATGCAAGCTTTGAGAGCATGTGATGGAGAAACAGTAGTAATGAGGCTTAAAAGAGGCAACAAAAAGCTACAAAGGAAATCCAAGAGAAAATGAAAGAGTACATTTTGGCTAAAACCTGACATTTATTGGCAGCACCTCTAAATTCTTACTCTGCTCACTTCTCAAATCTAAACATTACACATGCATATGTTCCGATCGTAGACTGACTTGTTACTGCTGTGAACACTGAAACCAATCAACAGAAATCACATGCCTTTCCCACACCAGCTACACTATATCATGCGGTCACACTGCACACGTGCTAACTGTACACTCTTTAAAGGAATGCAATTTATAGCAAGAATAAATTCAATGACACAATTTGTGTCATTACCAGGCAAAAGGGCTTACTGTGACTAAGAGTGAAATATTTAAGGTTTACTGGTAATACTGACATCCCATTTAATGTATCAGAATGACAAGTGTTTGTGTGTGGGTAGATGTTATCCCAGCGGACCCTGACAGGACTTCACACCAAACCATTAAAGCATCGTGTGAGCGGATTAGTCATTTGGAAGTTGTGTGAACAAAGCCAGTATTGTGCTATCTGTAGAGTGGGGTGAAACCTTCTGATTTGAAAAGTACAATAAATGGCAGGAAAACATAAACAAACAGCCCTCAGTCAGAGCTCCTCTCGTTATTTGAAAAGCCACAATTGCTACTTGATTACGGCTCCTATAATCAGGGAATTTGTTATTTGGGAGAACATTAATTTGATGGGCCTGAAGACTGGGTCAAAAGTGAAGATGGTCCCTTCCAGTGTCTTCAAACATGTTGGGTTTCATTGTGTGTTTCTGTTAAATGATGCAGAACAAGACTCAAGTTTCAGGCCAACGACATTTCAACTAAAGGCAGAGGGGGAAGACAATGAAGCAGAACGAAGTTGCTCTTTGAAGCAGGTTTAGAGCAAAAACGAGGGAACCAGTTTAAACTGATGAGAATTAGTGATTATGGTGCACCCTTCAATAAATGAANTGAATCAGTTATCTGTGGTTTTGATGCGCTGTCATCTGTTCAAATCTTTTCTTAAGGGGATATACAACTTTATTTCGAGGAATACAGGTAAAAAAAAAAAAGTAAAACTACCAGAGTATTTCTTAAGCACTGTTATTCTTGTAATTATGAATGTAAATCTCCCTGTGGAGCGACAAACATGGAGCTGACTGTGTTGAAATGACAATGAACTGTTCTGGATGAATGAGATAAAGGTTTGAAAAGATTTTCGTGATAGTGAAAAAATGTACTGTGGAGCCCCCCAGTCAGCATCTCCCACTCATCTAACTTCTGTGATCAAGTAAGTACACACCGTACTGGATAGATATAAGAAGCAAACAGGGGTGTCCCTGTGCCTCCAGGGTTAAGGGCCAGACCATGAACCACAACTTCCCCAGTTCAGGTCCAGACCTTTGATGCATCTCTCTACTATCTGTAAGAAAAAGGCACAAAATGCCCCAGAAAATACCGCAATTTAAAAAAAAAAATAAGTAAAGCAACACTTCTGCTCACAATATCACAGCAGGTTATGTCACAGATCCTGGAAGTGGGTGATTGTGATTACAAAACTACTAACTGAAACCTTCGAAGCCTGGTGGTCTGGGTTTCTGCCTTACTTGCCCTATTGATGTTCCAAACATGGACAAATGTGAAGTGTCACTGGACTTCATGTGTGTGATGCCACATTGTTCCCACTCCATGTAGTATAAACGTACTTCCCAATGGTACACAAAGCATTTACTTAAGACCAAAATGTACTTTTACTTTGTCCATGGCTCTAGTTTCAGATTTATTTATTATTTTTTTATCTGCCAGTGGGATGTGATAATTCTCTTAGCTTCCATCTTTTCCTTTTTTATTTTTAAAAGCAAGTGTCATTATGTAGAAAAATTTTTCACTCGCAAATATTTCACCAAAATGACACTTCCATCAGGAAATGCTTTCAAAACAACTTCCTTAGATCCTGGAGGAATTCTCTCAAACCAGTAACAGATCTGTGTTATGTATATATTTCAGATTAAGCACTTTAGTATGCGACTTAAGATTCAGGGCTATGAAAATGACCTACAAGTTCTGATTCCCTGATATATTTTACATATAGGAACACTTGAAAGCACAAATGAGGCATACAGCTTTTTTGACATGATAAAAAGAAATGACTTAAAGTCACTATTGGCTGTTTTGTAATCCATCACAGTCTCAAGGTGGATGGTTAACTAAAGGAATTATATCCCACTACATCTGTCCAATATGCACCCGCTAAAATACTAAATAAAAACAAAATTAAAAAGATTGTCACTGCCTGTTGTGTAGACGCTTTGATCACAGTGTCTTGCTTATCCACAGTAGCTGTTGAAGGGTGAAGCTGCTCCGTGATGCTTAGTGATTTGATCTGTAGTTAGATGTGCACTTCCACCACTAATAGTGAAAGCCAAAAAACACAGGTGGGGAAACTGATGACTGGTCATGACTGAAAGTAACTTCACCCCACAGACTGTGAGTGTTAAAAAGCTAAAATGTTGCTTATTGGTCTATGGAGTGTATGAGCAAAGATTGAAACTATCTGGTAGTAAATTCAAACATTATGTACTGTAGGAAAATCCATGTTTTCCAATGTGCTAATGTGCAAATCCCATCCGTTCCCATGACTACTCATCACATATAGATCATCTTTAACCAAACTGTAAATGTTCGCATTGAGGTTACGCTTGCTTTTTTTTTTTTTGTTGGATAGATATTTCAGGTTATGTTTTGGCAAGGTGAAAAAAAAAGTCACTTTAAACCTTTAAAATTTAAGAAATTTGTTACCAGAGGTTTTATACTATATTATGATGGAGGCATATAGCTGTAGATCGCTTTTGACAGAAAGCTCGAACCAGCAATTCAGTAAGGCACCAAAACTTCACTTCACACTGAGGATCACTGGGAGTGCTGGGAGTACTTTGGGGTCCAGCAGGAGCAATATCCGCTCATGTGATCTTCAAAAAGCCGTATTCTTAAAGTTCAGGCCACTTTGATAAAAGGCCACACTTAGTTTCCTGAGTTCCATGATGTCATGTGATGCAGAGATGAAATTGTGCAGCAAATCAGCACGTGCGTGCGGCGACACCACTGTTCATCAGGCCACACCTGCCCTGAGGACTGCTGGTTAGCAGATGCCGTGTCAGCCTGCATCGTCTCCTGACCTCAACCCCACTGTGAACCTGTGAGACGCCCTGTAGCACAACAGCTGGAGACGTGACCTCTGCCTGCCAAGAGCAAGCAGCTTAGTCGGGACCTTCTCCAGAAATGTGGCAGCACCTCACAGCTGTACGTTCAGAGACTCACTGGCTCCATGAGTTTTCGAGCAGAGGTGGCTGCAACAGGTGATCACCTAGGGTTCTGCTGCACAGCTGGACAACTACTGTAAATTGAGTTATCATTAAAGAAAATGTGGTAGTTTTTGTTATTGTTTTTATTTTTATTTATTTTATTGTAGTGTTAAATTCCTTTTTACCGTCAGTATATATCAAGACTTATTAAAGTTCCTAACATCTAGGTATTTTGATCAACAAACTATAAACCAATTGAAATGTCTGTGGACACACCTTCCCTCTCACTCTGCAACCTATTTGGATTTTTCGAAATGCAGGAAATGTAGGCAAAGATATGGTGACATTGGGATTTCTAGTGTCTAATTTTAAAAAGGTCAATTTTACCCAAATTACATAAAACAAATTAATATTCTCTCACTTAGCCTTACTGATGTCTGGCCATACATGTTTTTATGAGACAAGATTTTGATCTTCTGCCACCACCCCAATACAAAGGTGGTGAATTGCATCACACCACTGAAGAAAATCCAGCAGTTCTAATTGGATCTACTTCCTTGTTAAAAAGAAGTTCCAAAGAAAACTATTAACAGCAAGGTGTGTGGATTATCCAAAGTAACCAGGACACTGCAAATACATTCTCTTGTTGTGTTTTTTGAATATCAAATGCTTTACGCACCACAAAGTAATTTCATTCACCCGTACTGGCGTAGCAGCAGAAAGATGTTTCACTGATGTTTGAGGAAGATGATTAATAATTAGTTGATTGAGTGCTAATCAATGTGACCTTGCTGAATGAAAGTGTTTCAGTTGTGAATAAAAAACACTATTCCCTTTTTTCTTTTTGTAGGAAGGTGGGGTAGGGATCCGTTATAATTTTATGTCCTAGCAGCAAAGCTTGACTTTTACTTACTTTTAACAGCCTTCTACAACATTTGCAAGCGGTTTTGTAAACATGGCAGTTTTATATGTTTTATAAGTTTTAAGCTTCCAGACTAAAATGAGAGAGAAAGAAATGTGACTACTGCTAAACTTATCAGTAATACTGTAATCTGTGTGTTGCATCATACTGACATATTGACGAGTTTGGTGCGCTGAACAAATATTATCCCTTGCACTCTGGCATCTGTCTCTGCTAATAATTGACAAACTCTAACATAGAAAGTAGACCTACTGTCTGCTTTATGTACCTTTATATTGTATACTTTTGTTTGTACAGTATACTTGTGAATGTGAGGTGAAATTGCTGTTGTTCTAATTTGAAATTCCACACTAGTTCGTAAAGGTTGGGAAAAAGGGCATAAAAACTGACTCTGGGTCAGTGCTCAAAGGGAACCACAGAGAGGATTATTTTTAGAAAACAGAGATGTTGTCTGTCTATATAAATTTATAGAGAAATGTGGCTGCATATGCGAGTGTGTAAGCAAAAGCAAAAGGGGTAGGGGTTCAGAATATCAGGAGCATGCTTGTATTCATACCAGTTATTTTCCACCTATTAAGAGAGTTAAATGTGACTTAATATGACCCATATAGGGTTATTTAAACACTATACACACACTCAGTTACTAAAAAGATGCCTATCCTTCATCTCGAGAGTTTGTATGCATGTGTGGTGAACTGTAAGCTTGTAAGCTTTCCAGTGGGGTGACGTCTTTTCTCAGAGGCTCCGACGAATGGAGCATTTTCTGGCGATGGTCAGCTGATGCTTCGAAATCGTCTTCATGGAAACGTGACTACAAATCTCCCATTCACTGCTCGGTGAACTCCATGTGGAACCTCATTCTAGCATCTGCACTGATGAATCCTCGAGTCCCCTCTGCGTCTCTGCAGCAGCAAGAAGTCAACTCCTCCTCCACCATACCAGCTGCCCAGTCCCTATCCATTCAGAATCCTATCCAAGCTAATATTGGTGTGTCTGTGCAACAACTGGTCCAAGAGTGTGTGTTGAGTGTATTGGATAAGGCACTATAAGTTGCAGCATCAAGAGACCTGATGTAAAAGTTTGTCCTGAGATACATGGAAAGTTGTTGAAGCGTGACACAAGAAAGTTGTAAAATGTTATGCTATATGTATGTGTTATGAACTGCATTTCATGGATTAAGTGCAGCAATTAGTTCAATTTACTTACTAAACGTTTTATGCAACTGAACTGCCAAAAATAAAAAAATAATGAGATGTTCTGCTAGAGGCATAAGACTACTAATGACTGTGCTGCCTGTAGGAAAAAAACGCTGGTGCTTGAACATTGGGGTCCCTGTTTGAAAAGATGAACCACTTTGAGAAAACCATAAGGTTTAAAGAGGAGATGTGCCTTGCCAACATTGTGGCACTTCCGACATCCTTAAGCAGGCTTCACAAAACCGATGTATTCAGTGGTACTGAAGAGTTGTGACAGGTTTGATGTATGGGAGTCTCAGTTTGATGCCTGTGAGCAAGACATGCTTAGTGCTGTAGCTATTATTATAAATGTCTACTATTACACCAGCTGTAGGGCAGCTACAGCAGGTTGACTGACAAAAGATATATTTTCACTTCATTTAAAAAACACGCCTTGAAAAACTGAGCTGTCATCACTGTTTAGTTAATTCTATTCTTTCTTGTTGTAAAATGGTAAAGGTCAATCGACAATCTTATTTGGGCTGTGTTTGATTTTAGTTTCCAGAACTTGTCTGACTAGTTCTGACTAACTTATTTCATCCACCAACATTTAATTTCCCCTCATCTCCCTCGGGCATTTAGTGTGTAGTTTGTAATGAAATTAAGTGTGCAGATCATAGTGTGTATAGTATGTAATAAAATGGAGTATGCAGATCCTAGGGTACGCTAAGCTTTTCTGTGTATCAATTTATGATCATCGTTCCAGCACTTGGCAAAGCCCTTTAGCCGGATACGCAGTGGACACAGTGGTCTTTTAATGTCTACACATCTGCGATGGGAGTTCACATTTTTTGAGTATCTGATTTTAAAATTGATTGAAAAATATGATTTTTAAAGAGTATCATGAAAAAAATAGAATGATGTGGTTCAGTATTTCAAATGGTGAGCAATGTTGTGTACATGTGAGCATTTTCCTGTTGGCTCTGAGCTGACTGTATGTGCACTGCAGGCACTGGTGAGGAACACACCCTAAACCTCGACTGAAAAGTATTCTTCATACTCTCAAAAGGCTGGCATCTCATTTCACAGCACGAGGCATGTTTCCAGAATAAGAGGGCGAAATGTTCCCTTTAACCAACTAAAGCTTCTTCCAACTCGTCTTCTTCATTCAGAGACTGATTGTCATGTTCTGCAGCCCACATGTATATCCTTTAGTGAGAACCTTTTGAGTTTGCAAGAAACCTTTGCAAAGTCTGACAAACTGAACATCGGAGCAGTGTTTCAATACACTGAACAAACGCAGTAAAGCAACCCGCCTACCCAGCACGACCCCACAGTTGCTGTGTGTTGCAGTTAGTGGTTTCCAGTTATGAGACTGGTTTTTAAATGAGTGTGTCTAGTCGAATACTGGAATCCTGACTAGTCAAGACTGTTTCAGCACATTTTGGGCATTTAGAATCATCAAAGAAACTATAAAAGTGAACATACTTACCCACTGCTGACCCCTGCTACTTATCAGTCATCCCAGAGAGAGAGTATGTATGCTTGTGTGTGATTGTGTTACGTAGTGCCATGATTCAAAGTAAGGAAAATCTGTCATGCCAAAAGAGGCACTTTGTGCATGGTGTGTAAACTGTATGATCTGAATGTGTATGAGTAGCGAATGGTACATACACGCTGTGTAAAACTGAGATGATGGTATGGAAGTGGCCTGAACTTCTGTGAGTCTGGGGTCGCAGGCTAAGGGAGACGCAGCCTCCTTCTGCCCTCCATCATCTTCCTTCATCTCCTCCTCTTCACCTTCCTCCTCAGCTTTTCCTGCTAATCTCTTAGACATCCTACCCGACCTCTGACCCTGTGATGAAAGTATTTGTCAAAAATAAAGATACCTCATAGTACAGAATAGATTTCTACACTGTGGTTTCACATTAAAATCAGACCCAAAATGTAGAAAAGACAAGACAAAGACAAGAAAAGATATTGCCTATACACTTCAAATCTCAATTTCTCAGTCTCCATCTTACTTACCTTTGCGGTGGGTCTGGCAGTGGCAGCTTTTCTCTGCGTCCGTCCTTTGGACTTTGGCACCTTAGGGCTAGAAAGAGTCTTCATAGTGACGGCAGCGTGCTGAAGGATGCAGTCAGTGCCACAGTAAACAGAGTCCGGTAGGGCTTGCTTGGAGCACCCAGGTCCAATGCACAGAGGAAGAGAGCTGTCCGTCTCCATCTCAGCTTCGGGTTCTGGCTCTGGCCTCGTCACAGCAGCGTCCTCCTCCTCCTCCTCCTCAACAACCACTACAGTCTCCTGAAACCAGAGTCTCATCTTAGACCTCAAGACCAGACTTCCATCATGCAAATCAGCCAATGACTAATTACACAAATATAATATTGTGATGGTATATTACTGTCACACAGGAATAACTGCTGCTGCAAACACGCTGAAAAGCTCTTTATATTTTGTCGTGTCTATGAATAGTGAGCCATGTGGAGATCACTGGCAATCCAAATGTAATTCTAACCTTGAGGGCTTGCTGCTCCTCATGCACCTCCCCTTCTTCACCAGGGGGACTTAGTGTCAAGCATTCGGGAAAGCTAAGCTCAGGCTCAGGCTCAAGCTCAAGCTCAGGCTCAGGCTCAGGCTCAGGCTGAACCTCAGGCTCAGGTTGGAGTTGGCTCTGCTTCTTTGTAGTGCAACGGGGGCAGATGTACTCTTGCCCTTTCCTCTCCATCTTACGGCCCTGTGTTTCGCTGATACCAACACAGTTGCCATGGAACCACTCCTGGCAACTGTCGCAGCAGATCATGAACCTAGAAGCAGTGAACAAACAACAGTGATCAGGAAGTGAAACTGACAGATGGCTGAAGTGAACGTCAGAAGCAAGAGCTTGTTACCAGAAATGAGCATGTACCTTTTATTGTGTTTTTGTCGACAGATGCAGTACAGAGCATTGGAGTCATAACCCTCGGTGTCTGATATGCCTGAATACTCTTCTACATTCTTATCGTCTTTCTTCTCCTCCTCCTCCTCCTTCTCCTCCTCCTCCGGTGCATCATCATACTGACCAGGAGTTACATAAGTAACCTGGTCTAAATCAGAGTCTATGATTATGCAGTCTGAGCTTGATCGCTGAGCAGGACTCAGACTGATGTCAGAGTGACCAGGTGATATCTCTATTTCAGCAGGGCTGGGTGGATCGTTCACTTTTTCAGCTGGATTAACAAGCATCACCGCATCGCCGCTATCCTCATCGTCTGCAATGCTTGACTGAAGCTCCACTGCCCTGCCCCTCCCTCTGCCCCTTCCCCTGCCTCTTCCCCTACCTCTTCCTCTGCCTCTCCCCCTTCCTCTGGCCTTTCCTCTTCCACCTTTCCCCCCTCTAGCTCTCATGTCTCCCTGCCTGCCTTTAGATGCCAGCTGCTCCTTAATCTGTATCAGAGTCATGTCATCACTGTCCTCTTCTTGACTAGAGATCAACACCACATCGTCAAGTTCCGCCACATTGTCAGGAGCAATAGGCTGCGAAATCTCCATGTCATCAGCAGGTTCCATATTATCAGGCTCCTCAGGTTCATCTATAGCCTGTGGCGGAGAGGCCTCGGTGGCATCAGTGCCTTCCAAAATGTCAGGAACTGCCAGTGCATCCGACATTTCCATTGACAAGCCCTCATTCCCGCCGAGGAGTGAGAAGGCCGTGTGGAAGGCAGACCCAAAATCTTGCCATAAGCTGGGGTCAAGACTCCCTCCTGCAGAAGCTTCTGAGGCTGGCTTGCTCTCCTCTGATACAGGTGAGGATGGGGCAGACCACTCAAGGTCATCTATAACACTCTTAGTTGTACGAGTCGCTCTCTGGGTGGTGCAGGTTTCTGGAGTGGCCTGGGGTGTCTGGTTGGTCCGACGATTTCTGCCTCTGCGTACAAGTGGAGGACTGTGGGTTAGGTCTCCGACTTCATCCAAGAACTCCCTTCTAGCAATGGTTGTCCGCCTGAAGCCCCAGGACTTTTTAACCTGAGACAGGGACGGCCTAACACTCGACTCTGCCCCTTCTGACTGGCCCTGCTGTTCTTCTATATAAAGACAGGAACAAACGGGATTAACAAAAACAGAACCAAAATCCCATTCATGTTCTTTTAGAGCAACAGCCTGCCCATTTCAGTGACTCATAGACTAAAGGATCTGTTTTACCTGAATTATTATCATCTGGGACGCTGTTATTTTCCATTGGGTCTATATTGACATCCATAGGTAACAAGACTGTCAAAACACAGAAGATATAACTTGTTAGTACACACGCTTAAAGGAATGTTAACCACTGCGCAAGTTGGATGAGGTTGAAATGTAGAAAACAGGCACCTCAACAACCAGATGGCTGCCAAAGCCTTCTTTTCAAGACGTGCAAAGGTTCATTCCACTTGTCTCTCTTTGCACCTGGGTAAATTAGGGAGGGAAAATACACCAAAGTATCCACATTAGATTACAAGTCAATAGTAAATAAATGTTTAATTATGAATATCTGCTGCTGTGTGAGATGGCCGTCATGCCCATCCATCCCACATTTAAATGTTCATTAGGGCCACTAACCTAAAACTAATGCAGTCTAATACAACGGCTCTGCAATAAATCCTACCTTCATAAAGGTTATAATGTTCAGTTTTTGCTGAAACTGTTTTAAAGAGGTATTGATTTAACTACTGTTGAATTGTATTGTGTTACTGTTTAATTATATTATACTGAGATGTGTTTCTAATAATTCAACAGCACCACAAACAGTTTCATCAAAATAAACAAACATTATAACTGTCATGAAGGATTTATTGAAGGGTCGTTGTATTAAACTGCATTCGCTTTAGCTACTGAGCAACTGAGTGTATATTTGCATCTATAAGCAACCAACAATTATTTTCATTATCGATTAATCTGTTGATCATTTGTTGATCAATTTCTCAAAGCCCAAGGTGACGTCCTCAAATGTCTTGTTTTGTCCACAACCCAAAGATATTCAATTTACTGTCATAGACGTCTAAAGAAACCAGAAAATATTCACATTTGAGAAGCCGAAATCATAGAATTTGGACACTTTTTCTTAAGAAATGATTCAAAACAATTAATCAATTATCAAAATAGTTGGTGATTAATTTAATAGTTGGCAACTAATCGATTAATCATTGCAGCTCTACTTGACCCTGATTCAATCAAGTCAACTTTATTTTATCACATCTTACAGATGAAGAGATGAGAAAGATGAAACGATTAGATTTGGGTTTCAAATCAATAACAACACTGACATTGGGCCTCATTTGACATGTGAAAACGTAGAATAACAAGTTCCACTTCCTTCCTACTGCAGACATTATATGTTAAATAACTTCATTAGAGAGTAAAGGGGTGTAAGGCTAGCTGTCCACATGTTTACATCACTGTAAATATGGGTTTAACATTTAGCTTAGCAAATGTGTGTGTTCAGTACTGACATTATCCAGCGTTAGTTGGTTAGTTAAAGCCTAAAGATTTGACCTGCACCTCACCGTGATGTCTGGTGCTCACATAGCATCATCAGCTCGGTGCAGATGGTTCATTTATGCAAAGACTCCTCAGGGAGTGATCAGTGGGAGGGCAGTCCACAAAGTCGCTGTACTCTAAATTTACACCCGTTAGGAAAACAAAAACGAAACGGCAGCCCTTACTAGTTTCAATACCAGACCTCAGTCGGCTGTAAACGCCACAAACACTCAATAGTTATTATATAACGGCAGTAGAGGAGTCTTCTCTCTGGTGACGACCGACATTGTTCTCTGCAGCTAATGTAGCTAACGGCTAGCTGCTGCGCTACCTGGTAATAAATGCAACACTAACCCTAACCGACACAAAAGAAGAAGAAGAATTAAATCTTGCACGCTTGTATCAACACCGTGAGGAAAACTGAAATCATACCTTGGATATAAATGATTAGTTTCCAGTTACTAATGGATTCGCTCAGCTAGCTAGCTAGCTAGCACATCCTTCCATTTTCTCTGCCTTGCCGATACGTAATCTCGCGAGAATTCCCCACACAGGCGGAAAGCTGCGTGGTTTCCTGTTCATTTTAGATCCTCAGTTTATCAATGATTGTTTGGTTTGTGGTCATTTCCATAGAAAGAGGTCTGACATTATAAATGAATCAAGGTGCACTGTACTAAACTGATCAGAGCTTCTTTATTTTTTCTTCTTCACGAGTCCATTTATTGTATGTACAATATGTAAACACGAACGAGACACAAGCTCAAAACAGACATGCTCACAGGAAATAATATCCAGCCAAAATGCAGTTTCTATGTATGCCTTCCCTGTTCATAGACACAGTCTGACCAGGGTTTACATCAGCTTTGGATAACCAGTTAAACAGAGACTTCGCTCAGAGCTGACATTCATGTGAAGTAATTTATTTTCAAATAACTTTGTTTAGACACATAGAAATGTGATTTCATTAAACATACTATAAAAACATATAACACTATAAATATTGTTCAGGTATTTTCTTACAAAAACTTTGTACAGTTTACATTTTTTAGTTTTTAATAAATCACATTTATTTTATTTTTTTTGTACGCAGGTCTATACAACGTGGAGCTACAATACAAAACTGGTATGAGCCAAAAATGCCACCGCTGACATGAAGAGGACTTTGTTGAAAACATGTTTGAACTTGCATTAACTTGCTCAAAATACCTCAGTTGACATGAAGCGGACATGGTTTAAAACATAAAGATGACTCAAAATACCTCTGATGGCACCATGATAAAAGAGTATCAGCTGTTGATGGCTGTTTTGTCTCATTATATGGAGAGCAATCAACAAAATAAAACAGCCATGAAGTACTTAAGAGCAGCATTGAAAGTGTTGATGTAGCAAACATTTTATGGGTTGATACAATCTTGTTCAGCCTTGAAACAGAGTGGTAACAGAGCTAGAAGAAAGCTACAGTATGAAAACATACAGACTCACATTTTATTTCTTAAGACAGACTACTTTCACGTGGTGAATCCACCTGAACAGACTTGTGGAAACTGTGAATGAGATGAACCAAGCAGATGCGGGAATGGAAAAATCAAAAGTGATTTGTCACAGAGGTGCAGGCCTTCAAGCTTTAAGTTTGACGCGACAAGCCCCACAGCGGCCTTGCAAAATGTGCGAGAGTATCTGTAGTGTAACAGTTAGGTCACAGTAACACCTGCGCTGTCCTTGCTCTTGTCCATATATGTGGGAGAGTTGCTTTTGTCTGATATGGATCCTGCTCCTGAGGGCAGGGTCTGTGTGGCAGGAGAGTGGCCTGATGGTTTGACTGAAGGGTCTGAGTTGGACTCTGCTTCTGGCTCCTGCTGCGAAGCCGATGCTGGAAGGAAAAGCATAATATAAAATGAGAACGTGGACACTGTAGATCTGCTTGTGTCTGTGTGCAGAGGTTGTATCTATAAAACACAATGATGAGGTAAACTATTCTTTATTGCAAAGTCACTCTATACTTCGTCAGAATGTTAGATACATTATGTGGGCTTTGAAGGACTGAGTGCTTGGGTTGAGAGGGACTAGGTGAGCGTGGGGTTTATAGGAGGAAAGACAGGATGACGGACTGTGTTTGGGGTGGTGTCGTGTTCATTATACATTTAACACTGACCGCAAGATAGTAACATAAATGTAGTGAGCGTGGAGAAGGAACTGCCTTAAAAGTTCAATTTGAATGTTAAAAGCTCATTGCAGTCAAGAGTAAGAACATTTGTGTCTGTTTCAAAAACAATAACCAATCTTTGAAAAGTTTCTGCTTAATCAACAGAAACAGCTATCCTAGAAGAGTAACAAGGAAGTTACAATTATGTCTTTTCATATAATATAATACAGTCACTGGAGTCCAATAACTTTCTACATCGATATAAATCTGGTTAAAGTCAGAAGAAGCATCCATCCTAATGGCAGATAAAACGTATACTCCTCTACAATACACAGTCTACTTTACTGGCACGTGTCCTTACAGGTCAAATAACATTTTAGTTTTGGATCACAGCACTTTAGGAGCAAATACTGGGTGCTTCGTCTGCAACAGGAAACAGCAACACAAGACACTGAACTGGGGAAGTATTCACATTGAGAAACACAGCTGAGGAGTGCTCTGAGAAAAAAAAACAAGTGCCCTTAGGCTACTTTCTATCCTGCCTATAAATTAACTTTAAATAATAAATAAATTACTGAATAATAAAATACTTGAGCATAATATTTGTGTGCTTCCCCATCTGAATCATCATTTTAAAATCTGATAAGAAAAAGAGCGTGTTTTGGTATTTATAGCAACAACAGATGTTAGTTACTTTATCAAAGCAGGCTGCCCCAATCTATATATTGGACACACCAGTACACCATGAGTGTGTTTATGTTACCTGACTGTGTGCAGGACTTCATGTGCTCTGGCCAGTGGGCTTGCTGGCAGGGGTAATCACAGTAACTTGTATTCCAGCAGCAGTAGAAGATGGCCTCCTTCCTGCAGTTAGCGCACCACTGTTTCTTTTTGGTCTCGTCCACTGCCTGCTGCTTTTCCGACTCCGTCTGCTTTTTCACCTCAGCCACCAGCCGTTCCCTTTCCTGCTCCAGACTCTGCCTCATCTCTGCCATTGTCAGTTCTGCATTGAAGTGAGACAAAAATAAAAAAATAACTTGAAACATCTATAGTTATAGAATATTCATGAAAATACTGCGCTCTGTAATACATCAACTCTCTGAGGTGTGGTGGCACATTCCTGGAAGCAGGAAACTTACCAAGATTGTGCTTCATCTCCGACAGCTCTTGTTGATGCAGCCACTGGAGTTTCTCAATCTCTATCCTTAACCGTCGAATCTGTGGCAAAAATACACAGAGATCAAAATTTGCCACGTATTGTTACAACACATTAATAAGCATCAGTCTATATGCCAGGATTTACCTCTGCAATTGTGTTTCCTGATGTGCTTTTGGAAAGGTCATTGTAGATTTCAGTCATTGTCCCTTTTATTGAGTCCATGATCTGCAGAGTTTTGGCAAAAACATGTAATATTATTATATATTAGTCCACAGTTTTAACTACTTCCATCCTGTAAAAATCTTATACATTATGTGACATGCATGATAATCAATGCAACATTATAATCAGTGCAAAATTACTGAATATTTAGAGAAATAATGCCTTTTCTCACTAATAAACTACTGCAGTCCTTTTCTCATTTCACAGGATTCTAACTCACTTTGTTTGTGTACTTGGCTATATCTGCAGCCATGTCTGCTGAGACTGTGGGGATCTGCACGTCTCCTGACGTGAAAGAAGAGGAGCTGCCAGATGTGACCTGGGCAGCTGTCGATGAGGAAGTATTCGGAGGGTCTTTTTGTTGCACTGCAGGGGGATAAGAGGTGGAAAAAAGGGAAATTATACATCTTTTAATACACATTTTATTCCATTATGTTAAGTTTAATGTTCAGATGAATGATTATGCTGGTGTATATACCCTTGACTGCTTGTCTGGTCTGATAGCGGGTACTTGAGGAGGAGTTCTGCTGTTGTGACTGCAGCTGCTGTGGGCTGCGTGTCTGCCCCTGACTCTGGGCCTGTGTCTGCACTCCTGACTGCTCTCCATGCTGCTGCTGCCTCTGCACCTTCTGCATATGCCACTTCTGAGAGGACGTCTGAAATTTGGTTGGATTCCAAACCACTGCACGCTGCACGGCCTGAGCTGTCTCTTTAGGCAGTAGGGGGCGCTGTTTCTTTACAGCTGCAGGTGCTGGGGATGTTGTGGAGACTGAGGTGGAGGCAGGAGAGGGAGCACCGGTGGATCCGCTGGTAGCTGTGGCGGCACTGGGCTGAGCAGAAGCTGCAGTGGAAACAAGGTTGAGGGCTGCTGTGATGGCGGGTTGCAAAGAGTCTTTCAGGTTAGAGGCGGATTCCCGTGATGGTGCGGCTGCTGCAGCAGATGAAGGCAGTTTACCTGGGAAGAAAGAAAACAATATTACTCTTTGAGAGTGAGGCATTTTGGAGTTTTAATTTGGGTACTTTAAGCCCAAGAGGGTTAAATGAGGAATTAGACTTTTTTGTGGAGTCTATTGGAGACTATTTGTCCTCAAGGAACAGAATTATTTGAGAATGATTGGAAATTTCGAAGAGGAACTAAGTTAAAGGGGAACTCCACAAATTTTACATATCAAAAGGTCTGGGGAAGTACTACTGCATATGTGAAAAAAGTTAGAGCAGATACATTTAGGGGCTGAAGACTACAGCAAGACTACTACACTTACTATCCATAAATGTTCAGCGACAGAAGGGATTTGAGTATACTGTGTTTTGAAAAATGTGGTTGAAAGAATACAGAATTTGCTGCATCGTATTGAAAAATTGATATTTAACCTTTTTCCAAACTGATGGGTTAAGATGAAAACTTGTATTTGGTATGTTCTGAAAAGATTGTTGTAATATTATATGTTTTGCATTTATAGTCATTTACATAAAATTTTTGTATCTACAAAGAGTAATGCTATTTTCTTAATAGTATATTTAAGAAAAGGATGATTATAATGTTTACTTATACTGTATGTATACTTGGTATCTGTGGTGATTTATTACACACATCACTGATCTGTGGACTGTATATATAAAGAAACTGGAAAACAGCTTCAGAAGCCACCCTGTAGACAAGATAGCTGAGAAGGTTTGGGGAATAAAGTATGGAGCGCTGGAGAAGAGTGCAACGTGTTCTAGTTTTGACTTTTGGACTTGCATTGAAGCTCACATTATAACATAAGGATATTATATTATATTATAATATATTATTATATACGAGTCATAATGAGAATCACAGGAGAATACAGATGCAGTATATCAAAGGCCTCACCTTCCAACTTGACAACATTAGACTCTTTGGGAGTTTTGGCAGCAGAGGCACCCAGCTCTCTTCTCGCCCTCTTTGAGTCACGGCCTCCATGTTCATCCCCGAGGTCAATCACCAGCTCTCTTTCCGAATCAGAGTCTTGCTCAGCCACTGATGTGGCAGCAGCTGCTCTGCCCTCTTCTGGAGCTTTGGGCTTGTCAGTGAGGGGCTGAGACTGGGGCGTTCTGGGCTTGTCGTGGAAGTCCCTATCTGGTCCATTGCTACCCTGCTTGTCTTTGAGCAGGAGTTCAGGGGTGGTTTTATCCGCTGTCCCTGTAACTCCCTCCTTATTCTCTCCCTCCGTGCTTGCTTTGGGCCTTTTTCTCTCTGCTTTGTCCTTGTCGTCGTGTGTGGAGCTCTTTGGCTTGTGTTCCTCGTCACTGAGATACTCGCTGTCACTTGAGTCAGATTTCTCAGAGTCCTCGGAGTCACTGTGATCCACACCTTTATAGACATCTTCAGAAATCTCATCTATCCCTGTATGGAGAAACATACGCTCTTGAAATAAAGTTTCAGCTAAATTCTTCAAAATTTATCACAACATAAAACAAAAATCATGACATTCATAATTTACTGTATGAAACTATAAATTAAATTCTTCTTGCAAATGCACTATATCACACAAGAGACTGAAATATTCTTGAAATTACGGGAAAATGTAATATCTACAGTCAACACGGCATACGATGTAGTTCCTTGCCAAAAAAATTGCACAAGGTGATTGTGTATGTACCGAGCTGTGCCTTGCAGCTCTCAATAGTCTTGTCCAGGCTCCTGATGGGTCTCTTTGGGGTAGGGAGGGCAGCTGACGATCCCTGCTGTTGCTGATGTTGCTGCTGTTGTTGTTGTTGCACGGTCTCACTCAGCTCCTTCAGATCCATCTCAGCCTTCACCCGATCTGAAAGGAACAGGTAAATGTTCGATTTCAGTATAAATTCAGGTATTAGCTAACAAGATAATGATGATATGTTGATTATTAGCAATTTATGAGAACATTGTTACAGTACGTTTGTGCTGTTGGTACTGACCCAGGTTGAGATTGAGGATGCCTCCTGTGCCTGCAGTCCTTTCCTGCTTGGGCACCAGTCCAGGGTTAAAGGGCTTCGGGCTGCCTGCCACGCTGCCTGCAGGGCCCATCTTCCCTGAGACAGGAGATGCTGTAATTACACCAAAAAACAACAAAAGTTTTGTTAATTCTGCTTTACATGCTGAGGTAAAATGTTTTTTTGTTGTTTTTTTTAAATGGCATTACTCCAGTCATGGCTGCACAGCCAGAGTGATGTCGACTTTAAAACTGCAATAACTGATTTTTTTTGGCAACTTGGGGTCAGCAGAAACAAGTTGTGAACACAACACTGACATATCATCACCTTTTAAGTTGATATGGAAAACTTGTTAGCAAACAGTTGGCTATTTACACATCCAGCAGTTACAGAGCAACATTATCATTAATTTGGGGTCATGTTTTTGTCCACCTTGTGAACATAAGTCCAATATTCATTCTTCTTTCAGCTCTGTTTTCGGTCTCCACCAATTTCTGAGGGTAATATCTGTCTCTTTTGCTGCTAAATGCTCCACTGTGTTCACCAGCTAGTTGCTAACATTGTGGGTTTCTAGAGCGTATTGCCGAAAACAGCTGTCTGTTGTGGCTGAAAACGACGCTATGAGAGCGGTGAGAGTGAACCAATATAATAAAATTGTGGGCCAGACAGTTACACAATGAGCTGAAACTCACTATAAAGGTCCCTGAAAAGCAGAGAGGAGCTGCAGGTTCAGGTGATAATTCGCTGTAAGCGTCTCTAAGAACAACCTCTTATATATCAATTATAGCCACTTTAACATGTTATTTACCAGTACAGTCCATTGATTCCTCTCCAGTGCTGTAGTGGAAGGCAGGATTCCTGCTGGCTTTTTCCATATCCTGCTCCCCATCAGACCCTGTGTGAACTGAGGAGTTGGTGCTCATGGGAGACCGAGGCATGTCTGTCATGGAGACCCTCCGACTCATGCCACTGGGTGTAGAACTCTTGCTCAGGACCATCTTAGGAGACGCGGTTATATCAAAGTTGAAGCGAAGTTTATCTGGTTTCTCCGTTTTCACTGTCCCAGCACCGGGGTTGGAGGGGTCCAGTAGCATCTGTAGCTGGTTGTTGGGTGTGTAGGGAGTGCGGAAGGGTGCATAGTTGAAGACCCCAAATTTCTTGCGAATGTTTTCCACATAGACTTCCATCTCTTGCATGGCACTGTTGAAAATGCTCTTTGTCTTCTTCACAGAGAACGGGATCTCTTTGGACATGAGGTAGCAGTTGTTGATGGGGACCCAGGCCCTACATAAAAGCACAGTGAAAAGCACAATAAACTATTTACAAAATTTGAATAACCATGAGACTAATCTTAGCTTAGTTTTGGTCCAACAATCCTAATTCATAGAGCCAATTTCCTCAATGATGCTTAAAAGCTTATCTCACCTGTCATGCTGCCCAAAGAAGCGTGCGTCTACCTGCCCGTCCTTTTCCCGAAGTGCTTTTGCTGGCCAGAAAGGAAAGCCCTTCAGCTTAGCCCAAACCAGGGGGTGGGGTTGACTCTATTAGGGACAAAGCAAAAGAATGAAATGCTTCACATATCTAAAATCTAAACCAAATGTATAAACATTGATTGAATATAGTATTTAAGATCCTGTAAAGACCTACACATGGCTCACAAAACCAGTTGTCCCTTTTTTGGCATGAAGACAGGTAGCACTCTGGACACACCTCGATCTCGTTCATCTAGAAATACACATTGAATAACAATGATGTGATTCATTTATAAAATCAGACACATCTACAGAATATTTGCTTTTATTAAGTTGGTAAAGTTTCTTTACCTCATGTTCACAGATCTTGACGATGACTTTCGCAGTTGCTGTTAATTTGTGATTGCCTGGAATAAAGTTAAAAAAAAAAAAAAAGTTTAATTTATATTTTCTTTTGTAAATTAGCAGAGTAGAGGGATAACTGATGTATGTCAATGTGGCCTACCTCCATTATAAATGATGCAGTTGTGTAAGATCCATTTCATATCAGCAAGAAAGGCTTCAGTGCAGCCATACATTTTCTTTTTGATGTTCTGTTAAAAAGTGAAAATAACAAAATCAAAGACAAGATACCCCAATGAAAATAATCATCTGTCAAATCTTGCTTCACAGTATTTTATATGATTAATGTTTTATTGCTTTGTCTTAATTACTGTATCTGTAGTTCTATCTTGTTGACTACATTTGTTCTATATGTTACTTGTTTGTTTATTTTATATGGTACACATTCTTGTGCTGCTTTTATGAGACAATTAAAAGACAATTTTCCACTCTGGTGGACAATAAAGTTGTATTCTATTCTATATACATATGATAATACCTATCTTAGTTTCCTGTAGCCTCACTTGTGTTTAGGTCTGTCTATATGTTTTTATATGCATTTCCCATCCTGTATGTGTCCTCGAAGTTGCAAATCTGACACTCAGAGGGCCCTCAATGATTTCATAGTTTTTTGTTGTCACCTCCTGCTCATTCCAACATTTTTTTGTCTATATTCAGCATTTTTAAAGACTTTTTTTTGTATTTTTCTTTGTGCAATCATGTTTGTGATGTTGGGCTATATAAAATAAAATTGCCATTCTGTTTTCACCATTTTATGTGCAAATTAAAGAAAATAAATAATGTTACCTTCTCTAAAGTACTCAGGTCCATGGGGTGGAAAATGTACTCTGCATAATCCGGGTGCTGTTCCAGAGACACAGGCTTTTGAAAAGGCTCAGTCTGCTCAGTTTAGAGAAATATGAAAAACAGAAACAGATGCATTAGCCAAGATTTGGATGTCTCATTTCCTGGTTATATTTCCTGGACTTTTATGTTNNGAATACAAAACACTTTCTTACACACAGAAAGATAAGACACCTATTAAACTAGCCTACAATGGATATTTACTGGTCTTACCCCAGGCTGTTTAATCTTTTGGAGTGCAAATTTGAGCAAGTAGGACAGTTGGTCTATTGTCAGCATTGTCATTGCCTTGCTCTGAGTTTCAATGCATTCGGCGACTGTTATTTTCTGCAACAACAACAAAAAGTTTAATAATTAATGAACATATAATTAAATAACAAACATCAAGCAAAAGAACTGAACACTGATACTAATATAAAAACTTACAGCTTAACTTTTGTAAAGTTTACATTATCTGCTGTCTTTTGAGTTAGCTTGTACATACATTTAAAATTGTGCCAATGAAAAGAAGTGCATAGTAAATTTCCTTAAATGTAAAGAAGTCGATCAAAACTTTAATCCTCTTAACATCTCTCAGACTTGCAGTGTGAGCAATTAGCTTGCAGGGGTGTCACACCATGTGTCATGGAGGGCCATGAGTCTGTAGGTTTGTGGATCAACCAAAGACAAAAGCCTGCGATTTCACCGATTTGTTCCTGCTCTCTGGCTGAAGCTGCTCATGGCACATGGTCTGACACCCCTTTTGTCAACTAAGCAAGCAAGATTGTGCCACAATCATTTGTGTACACCCACACACATACACATGTCTTCAACGAGATACCTCACACTCTGGACAGAACCAGTCGCCCTCGGGCTCGGCTGGTAGTTTGAGGCACTTGGCGTGGTACACCCTGGGGCAGAGCTCACAGCAGAGCACCTGGCCCTCGCGGTGGCACAGCCAGCAGTAGAAGTCATTCCTGCCGTCCTGCGGTACAACATCAACAGGGTCTGTGGTGAGTGCTGGCTGCTTCATATAGTAAAAGGGACCATGTCTTAGCTCTGACTGAAATGCAGGCAAGAGAAACAGGGGGGCAGGTTTCAAAAAACACGCAGGAACACAAAAAGGTGCAGTGCAACAGAAACAAGGCAGCTGTAAGGTGGGATAAGCAGGGTAAGCAGCATAGAGGGCAGTAAAGGTGATGAACCTAACACACTTTTCAAAGCAAATAACTATCTGAACATCCAATCATGTTTCAACTTTGTGTCAAAGAAGACTGACCCAACAGGTTTTAGGGTGTGAGCTTAAGGATGACTACTGCTCTTTTTATATCATAATTAGGTAGCTCATCTTTCACCTGAGAGTAAACTCAGTGCATGATATGGTACTCTGGTAAGTACCCAACTGATACTTTACTAATGCTACATTAATAGATCAATAGAAGCTGATGCATCTGCTTTCACAGTCCGAATGATCTTAAACTGGTATTCACTTGAGCTTACACCAAATCAGGTGTTTGGTATTCATTTATCATGGCGTAGTAGTAAAATTCAACTGCAGCTTATTTGAGAATCAAAGCATACTATATATACTGAACTTATCAGCAAGCCATTAACGTGTTCACATCAAATGCCTGTAAAAATGTTACACAAAAAACACTAGAACTATCTTTTAATATCATGCATGTTCAACAGAGGACTTAACGGCAAAAGGGAATCACTCAGCACCACATTAATTTGGCAAGCAGATAAACATATGCATCAGTCATATATCACCAAAATGCATGACACTTAAATTAAACAACAGGACATATACGACCATAGGTGATTGATAAAAACACAAATATAATATGAATAAAGTAACTGTGCGTCGACCATGCATTCATGGCACAACACACCTATCACAACAAGACATATCCACTGTCACAGCATGGTAACATCCATACATGTTTGTCCATCTTAAAGCTGACAGTATACTACAGTCAAAATCAAGATTGGTGTGCTCTCGCAGGCAATGTGGGCATTGGGCTTTGGTCTCTGCAGTGTGTGCAGGCCTCCAGTCAGAGTTTGTTGCATTTAAACAATATCACGTCTCCTCCCTCTCTCCGACGGTAGGCTTTTCACTTCACCTTTGACTGCGGCTGTTCGAAACAACTATAAACACGTTTGATTTCTAATGAGGTCGGACAACAAGTCGTACGAACTACTTTGTTTCGAGCATAACCCGGCCCTTCACAATTCGTGAGGATTTATTGCCCTTTCAAGGTGATGAATTGCTTCGGAATGTGATGAATTGCTGGCTGGGTGGAAAAAGAAGCAGTCCAAACTCATGTTGTCTTCGTATTGGATTATTTTTGGCGCCATCTCCTTTGCTAACTCCATTTTCTGGTGTGGAAGGACAGACCTCCAGTCACAGCGAGTACACTGGCATTTGGCCCCTGCACCAGACTCCACAGCCTTTGAGAACACGCCAGATCTTGAAATGAGTATACCGGAGCCCTTACCTGGTCTTTGCTGTTACTGTTGACAGCCCCAGGCTTCTTCTTTTTCTTGATGGGGCTGGGGGAGGTGTCTGAGGGAGAGTGTCCATTGGAGGAATGGGTGGGACTTGACACCTTTCTCTTCTGTGGTGCCACTGGTCGTTCTGCTGACCCCGGTGGATCAGGGACTGGATGCAGAAAGACAATTAGGTCGTCACACGACAAGAGACAGGCTTGTATTGTTCACTGCACTCAAGTCTGACGCATCACACAAGCTTAAGAAGATTAAAAGACGAGTGCCATGACAATAATTTAGCTATTCCTAGAATAAACCAAGAGGGTGAAAACAATCATAAACCATAATACATCATTCCCATCATCCGACATTCTTAGAGCTTATTGAGAAACCAAGGAAATGTTTAAGTTGAAGCAAGTCAGTTTCAGCTGAGCAGTATGCAACATTTTTGAATTTCGTCATCATGATAACATCTACTGACAGCAATTACACTGATCTAAAAAGCAATTATTGAAGATGCCACTTCTACATATTAAATCACCAGTTGATAGTAACAAATAGCTAGAGGGCTCCCTCTGAGCTAACTAGACCCTGTGTTTATACTTGACACAAATTCTAAACAGGCAGGCAGCTAGGCATAATGACCAACAAACTAAGACGCCTAAGATGTTAACACAAGGCACTCGGCCTTAAGAGACTTACCTTTGGATCGTACAGATGCATCCATCCCCTCTACCACATCAGACTCTGTCTTTACCTCCTCCTCAGCCAGACTGCAGAACACCGAACAAGAGCACACAGAAACACAGAAAGAGAGGCAAACACAAAGTCAGAAAGGGTGTTCAGAAACCACATCAGCATAACAGTAAACAAGTGGAACACCACCTAAGGCACCCGGGTCCCAGAGGATCTGTCAATAGGGACTCTGCAGGTTTCCATTGTTATTGTTTTCATTTGATTTCAGCATATCTCTGACATCGTGGTACGAAGTTCAAATCCTTTCCATATTATCAGTGACAAACGGGTCTGAATATGTTCTTTATGTTCCAAGAGAGAGAATGGTAACAATCACCATGGCAACGCTCCTCTCCGCTAAGCACAAGTTGATATTCACAACAACACATAGGGCCGTTTGGCTGACATTACCCTGCACCTCCGTCCTTCAGGAGAGCTGTAGATTGTAGACCAACTAGGTCCTGATCTTTGCTGTGCTTTGTTTATGACAAAGGTTGTAATAGTCCTATAGTAAGGAGAAAGTCAGAGGGGGTTGGTCTATACTACTGGAGGGACAATGTCTCATGGCAATTAACAGTATACGTTCCTGCTACCTCTCAAGCCCCTTCAGTAACAACAGGGTACCCCGAAGGATTTGGGCCCCATTCTTGGAGACCAATAGCAAGAGATCCATCTAGCAAGCTTCAAACAAGGTCTATCTAAATATTGTTGGCCTACATCTTCACCACTTGCATATTTTCAACAGCTCAGCTGGCCAAATGTTTATATCATTGTCCATCTGTACATTTGGCACCACATATTTCTATTTAGGATATATTCACATACATAACTGTGGAGTTGCATACGTAATTTTAAAAGCAGAAATCAAAAATATAGGCCTATCCTACTGCTGTGTTTACAAACTGATATAAACAGGCCAATATTAATATCATGGATTAATAAATCCATTATGAATCAATCCAAAAGCTAAGAATACAGTATCTCCAACACATACATTGAACACAGGAAAAGCCTGATTTCTCAGGTCTACGGTCCCGCTCTCATCTCATTTCCTCTGAGGACAAAAA
>NTHP01000014.1:2233246-2252127 GCA_003416845.1 Oplegnathus fasciatus
GGGGGGGGAGAAAGTGGGTGTTGTGCTGTAGTGTTTGGTTTGCTGCGATGCATCTTCATGACTGTTTTTAAACACACGAGCAGCGGGTTCACTGTGCTAACGGACTGCGGTGGAGCGATCAGCCCAGAGCAGAGCGGACATCCATCCGTTGAGACGTGCAGGCCAGCAGCTAGCTCCAGCCCAGCTAGACTCAGTGACGGCAGCCCGGAGCCAGAGAAGGGAGAGCCGCGTCGGTGAGCCATGGGGTTCCGCAAGAAGAACAAGAGCCCGCCGGTGCTGAGCCACGAGTTTGTGATCCAGAATCACGCCGATATGGTTTCGTGCTTGGCCATGATTATCCTCCTCGGCCTGATGTTCGAGGTACTGTGTGATTGGAGCTGTGGTTAGCCGAGTGATGTTAGCCGCTGCTAACTATCGTTAGCTGACATGACAGCAGCACTCCAGGGGCAGGGCGCTAGTGTGTCTCTCTCCTTTCCTTCTCATGTGTCTCACTGATTGCCAAAGAAGATGGCGAGGAGGCCCACTGGCACAGCTAACAGGTCATTTTTACCAGTCGGCTAATCCTTTGCCTCCATAGCAAATCAATACATGTAGCTATCTGGCCTTTGGCAACAAGCTAGTCAGGCTAAAAGTGTGTATGCATGCTACACATTTGATTACCAGCCCTGTGGGTCGACAGAGCGGCTGTAGCTGACCAGCCACGTTTGAATGAAACAAGATAGCGTCCCCCACACTAACCTGTCCCCACCCGAACCCAGCCACCAGAAAAACATTCACAAGATTTTGTCTTAATCACCCTCTATCTGCGAAGATGAAGCTGGGTAATACCTTGATGCAGAGTTATCAGTGCCTGTACTGAAGGAGAAAGTGAAGCCAATGATACACAGTCATCCTGACACAATGAGAGTCATTGTAGCAGTAGGTAGTGAACTTAAAATATATCTCATTTTGCCCTGGGAGCCCCTCCAGGCAGCCCCCCCAGAGGTCCCCAGACCCCAGTTATAGGAATAAATGAATTCAGGATCTGGCAGTGACACAGCAAGTCCTTACTCATTACATATGTGCATTAAATGATGACTTAATTTTTCACAATTGTTTGACAGTTTGATACTGAAAAAATGAAACATGGATGCAGTCATTAAGACGTTCTGTTTATGTGCACCTGTGGGGGGAAAACAGGTATCCCGACTGAGAGTAAGGCAACCCAAAACATTTATTACAGTGTTAGTTTATTAACACAAAGGCTTGGCTTCCTTTGTATGACATGTGTCGGTGGTCAGTGACAGCTGACTCAGAATCAGTCCATTAATCTTGTTTCTCTCTTTGTGTTCCAGGTCACGGCGAAGTTTGCCATCATGTTCATCACAGTCCAGTACAACGTAACACAAGTTCTTGGTGAGCTGAAGTTTATAGGTCCAGTAATCATCGTAATCATTCACTCAAGCTATTATTTCCCAGCATCTGTTTCCTTAATAAATGCTCAGCACTTTGTGGATCGCTTATTCTGCCTCTTTAGCTGTTGTTTAGGATTTAACTCTTTTTGTTTTGCAGATGAGAAGAGTGAGCCAGTGAACCTTTACCAGTACGGCCCTAAAGATGTGGCCACTGTGTTTTTCTACCTGCTTATCGCCGTCATCCTTCATGCCTTGATACAAGAATATATTCTCGACGTGAGTACATCAATATCTCAGCAGCCGTCATATTGGCTCACGTTGTTTGTTGCTGTTTACACATGGGGGCTTATTATTATTTTGATCTTTTCACCTATGTGTATAAACATGGTGTGAGGGGAAACTGTGCTAAAGAATCTCTCCGCCTTTATTTCGTCAGCTTGCACACTCAGATTCATGTAAATCATAACAGCTTACACAACCTGTGTTCTCACTACAATCGTCTGCGTCTAGTTTTTCATGTCAGAAGCATCAAATAATGCCTCATGTGTTGACTCTGTTCTGGTCCTGGACTAAGACTCCAGCTGCATGTGCACTAAAGCATAATGACTGGAACAACGCTCCTGACATCTTTTGTCTTTGATGTCAATTCCCAGTGGGCTGTCATTAATAGAAAAAAAATATTTTTTATTTCCAAAAATAAAAATCTTTTCAAAAGTGTACAAGGATTTTTTTTAGAAATATCTGTCTCTCTTAAAGGATAGGTTTTGCTTGCTGTGATATTCCTCCTGGTTATACTGGCCTTTAAGGTCCCTTCCTAATGCAGACTGAAGACAAAAAATGTTAACCTTTCCTTTTAAGATACAATGGCAACATTTGTGCAAGAAGGAAAAGCTATTCTATTTATGCTGATTACAATTTATGTTTGAGCTGTAACAGTTATAACTCAGTAACAGGCAGTTTTATAAACTTAACCTCCTTTTTCTCATAAACCAAGTAGCAAAAATTCACCTACAAATATCTTAATTTTGAAATGAAAAGTGTTGCATGCTTTCATAATAAAAAGGAAGGAACTAAATGTCTCCCACATCAACATTTGATATATTAATGTGTTCTCCTCCTAATATTTGTGTTTTATTCCAGAAAATGAACAGGAGATTGCACCTGTCAAAAACCAAACACAGCAAGTTCAATGAGTCTGGGCAGCTCGCGGCGTTCTACCTGTTCTCCTTCATCTGGGGCTGCAGCATCCTAACGGCGGTACGAGGGGTCAGGAGTCACGGAAACACTCTGTCCCAGTCTGCATTAGGCTTCATCTTATTCTCTCTCTCTCTCTCCCTCTTTTTCTCCGACAGGAGGACTTTGCAACAAATCCTACTTTCTTGTGGGAGGGTTACCCACACACTCACATGGTGTAAGTAAAGATTTATAGACTCCTTCTCATCATAAGCTCATATTTTACAACTTTACAACTAAACAAATCACTTAATCGTAGAGATTCATCTTATTATCTTTAAGTTTAACATCACAGTCCAAGCTTAACATCATAGGTCAATGAGATAACATGTTTTGGATTCTAGTCTGTGTCTCCTTCCCATTTTCTGACTTGCTTGTCGTGCATGTCTCTGTGTATTAAATAGAAGTTACAGAACAGTGCACCATGCACAACATGATCTAATGTATTATTAATATGATATAACTACTGTCCATGCCTAAATAACACCCAGGCTCTTACCTTTTGCACATCATGTCCTCTGTCTAGTTTTCAGGTCAAGTTCTTCTACATTTGCCAAATTGCCTATTGGCTCCATGCACTTCCTGAGCTGTACTTTCAAAAAGTACGGAAGGTGAGGGTCATTTTAAAAAATCTTGGGAAAAATGATTTCAGGTTTTTTGTATGTTGCCCTGGGTTAGCGACTTATTATGACTTATGTATTTAAATCAGTGGTCTTGATTTGCAGATGCGAGGTGGCACATTGGCTCAAGTGAAAGACTTTAATTTGGGTTTTACAGCCACGTCAACCGTATGATCTCGTAACCGATGAGAAGCGGTGAAGAACTTGAGTCTGAGTGTGCCACAGTAACACATCAGACTACGATAAANNTCACCAAAGTTTTTGTGCAGTGGCCTCTAACCTATAATGGGTGCAGTGGTGTTTAAACCTCAGTGGGTTAATGTCTAACCACTGCTAATCCCCGCTGGCGTTTTCATGCGTCTTCATGAGGAATCAGCTGAGGACTGTGCACATGCAGTATGGAGCACATAAGGGCTAGGAATACTTTAAACAATCACACCTCTGTTGCAGCATACACAAGCAAGAAGAAATAGTTTTTTCTTAGTGGAATTAGCATGAAGATCACTTATTGTTGCCCCATTTTCTACTCCCTCGAAAAAGCATTTTCATTTGAGGTTTGTTGGACAATGCGTGTGCGTGTAGCTTGTTGTTAATATGTAGTGTGTACATTACATTATTATAAATTGGAGCCAAGTTGATGTCGGGGCTTAATTTGCATAGAAAATGTATCATAGCATCAAAGCTAAAAGGTGGTTAATGAGTCCTGTATGTGTTTTAAGGGTTGCAGACTTTAAAGTGTACTGACACAAACTCTCTCCTCCTCTGTTTTATTTCTACAGGAGGACATCCCCCGCCAGCTCTATTACATTTGCCTTTACGTTGTCCACATCACCGGTGCCTACGTCCTGAAGTGAGTGAAATTATTCATTTTTCCGAGCGTATCCTCTGAGGATGAAATAAACAATATTCCCAAGAAGCATATTCCATGTACATCTCTTATAAAGATGGAATTTATCCTCATAATGACGGAGAATGCTTCAAACCAGTACCTGATCAAATTGTTTGGACTTTTTTACTGGGTAAAGCAGTGTTACCTTTTGGTATCACAGGAAAGTGTATAAAAGTAAAATTGTCATTATGCAATTAACAACTCATTAATCACATCGTACCCGACACTAAGCTACTACACAGTATCTATGAGTTCATGGACTGTGAATAGTTGCTCCGTTATCAGCCTAAGTGACTTTCTTTTATTGTTCTTACAACCCCATAAAGATCATCTTGAATCTCTAAGCCAGGTCCACTGACTTTTCCTCCACATGGGGAATTGAAACCATAAGGTTTCATACTGTATTATGTGACCTGTGAGCCCTATCTGTTTTTTAAATAGTCTCTTCCCTTTGCTCATCCACTTTCCTCTAAGATTATTAATAAAAATTCAATATGGGGAACTGAAATGAAAGTGTTTTATCTCCTGGTTCACAGTCATGTTCTGTAAGAAGAGTATATGTAGCTGGTAGTGGTCAGTGTTGTCTCCTGCTCTCCTGTAGTTGACTTTTTCTTCCTTCATGTCCTGAGTTGTCCTCCATTAATTCTGTCTTGCCGTCCCTCTCTCTGCGTCCCGTCTGTTTAGCCTCCACCGACTGGGCCTGGTGCTGCTGGTCCCTCACTACCTGGTGGAGCTCCTGTTCCACGCTTCACGCCTCTTCTACTTCAGTGATGAAAACAAGCAGAAGGGGTATTGCTTTCATTCACCTAACAAACAAGCTGTCATTTCTTTTCCAATTAGCATTTAGTCGGCGGCAGGGTCTTTCTCATCTGAACAACCTGATGCAATGTCATTTTTTCCATTACAGTTTTACTCTCTGGGCGCTGCTTTTTGTCATCGCCCGCCTCCTCACCCTCACACTCTCAGTTCTGACGTTTGGCTTCGGGCTGCCCCGTACAGAAAACCAGGGCTTTTCTCTAGCAGAGGGCAACTTCAATGTGCTCACCATAAGGCAAGTCCAGATGGCAATTAACAGGAAGAGCCCTTAATGTCTCGTACCTAGATAATTTACCCGTAAACGTAAAAATGACAAAATGGCCAAAGTTTTGTTCTCCTCTTCACAAGTTAAATTACTTAGACTTCACATTTGTCCTCCCTGCCCCTCAGGATGACTTGTCTGGCTGCCATCTGCCTGACACAGGCTTGGATGATGTGGAAATTCATTAACTTCCAGTTGAAAAAGTGGAGGGAGCACAGCCAGAACCAGGCCTCGAAGAAGAAGACGGTCAGCCCAAAGAGCAAGCCTCACAAAAGGGAGCCTACAAGGGGTGAGTATTCAAGAACCTCAGCAGTCACCCAGATAGACATAATGTAATGCTGTGCTTCAGTTAATGTCTCACACACACTGGATGTTTCAGATTCGACATTGCTCATTGTTGATCATATGTATCTGAAATCGCTTTCATTTGTCTTTATGTTTCTATTCACTTGTCAGGAGGTGCAGCCAATGGGGTTGTGAAGTCTGAGGATAAAACATCACCGCGGGCAAGAAAAGCCAAAGCTTCATAGAAATGGAAGAATTGGGGAGAAAAAAAAAACTGAGTGAGGGAGTTATGACAATGTGACATTATGTCTTTACACAACTTCAAATTTTGTCTACTGCTCTGCAACACAAATGTTTAAGCGCACTAAGAAACCTTACATAACTGTCCCTTTGGGATTGAAACTCCTTTTTGACAAAGTTCAGTGTTACTGTCTGCTAGAAATGTTTATTATTCATTTGGGTTCTCTGCAGATGGGACGTTGGCTGGACAGTGCTGGTTGTGATGCTTTAACAGGATAGATTTAGCTCTTCAAAGTGTCCTTTTGTGTAAAACTACGATCACTCGCCGGGTACTTTAAACTGAGTTGCTCCTCTGTAATTTGACATGGAATCAGTTAACATTACAGTACCTTTAAAAAGCGAATTCTGACTTCAGGGCAACTTAATATAAAGTGTTAATGTACAGATTAACTGTATGGGGTGTCATTTTAAGTTTGGGCCTTATTCACTTAAACTCGCAAAACAGGCCACTGGCTCAAGTCCCAAAATAAAGCCTTTCTTGCTCTGCAAGACAGCACTTCAATATTCTGCTGTTGTCAGGAAAAGATCCTAAATTAATTGCGCCAGAGGAATATTTGTGCTATTTAGGTATTTGGCATAGCTGCAGCCAGAAAACTGAAGCTTGTACTTAACTCCTTGATCATTTACTGCCATTGTTTGACAGCCTCTGCCTTTGAAATCCAACATGTTACAGGATTGAGGCACTTTTTGTATTTCTGTTTGCTTTTATTACTAGCCTGGTAATCGGCTTCACCCTGTTACGGGGGCTCATCCAGGTTAGGTGACTTACCAAGAGGAAGTTGTACTGTAACCTGCGATGCTGTACTGTATGCATACAGTTAAATCTTTCTAATGGCATGATTGGGAACTTGAGCAAGAGACTGCGTTTGAGGCTGCAATTCAGTCTTTTATATGGTAATGTCAATGCATGATGGTTTAAGGCTAAAGGCTTTATGGCTAGTTCCTACCTGTGCTGTTGAGTTTGCATCTCTCTCACACACAAATACACACAACCACACACACACACACACACACACACACAAGCATTCAGTGGCCTTTTTACAACTGCTGCAAGAGGTTTGAGTTATTTATTTTTGCCATATACTACAGATAGTTATTATTTTATATGCTTTGAAAAGCTATAACCAGCAAACAAAGCGGTACATAGCAACTGCGTTTAGTTAATCCAAACAATACAATCTTTCTTCAAGTGTCCTTATAATGTCAGTGGTTCGTATCACTCGTTCTGCTTGTGTTAGGTTCTGTTTGCCTTCTCTATTCGCTTTTTTAATTCTTGGGTATCAGGGGACAAGCTATCCGCCACTTACACTATAAGTTACATCCCAGGGTGCAATGGGAGGTGTGTTTGTAAGGGGATGTGTTTGTATGCCTGTGCACTTACTCGTGTGTGTGTGTGTGTGTGTGTGTGTGTGTGTGTGTACAGTATTGTTTTGCCTACTGTGTATGTGAATTAACTGGGCATGAATGATGATGATGATGATGGCGATGACAAGGATGTTTATTGCTTGTCTCGTAAAAAAATTATTGCCTGCGTGCAGAGCATGAAATGTGACAATCTGTTCATTGACTCCTGCCCTGTTTGTTGTATTTCACAATCATATCCTGTCCTTTAGTTCACTTTGGTCGAGCCCGTCTCAGTTCCCAACACGCTTTTGTGTGTAAAACACTGAGTTGTGGATAGGTGTGTGTTCTATAGGTTATTGGTTACTAAATGCTTATGTGTTCAATGTGTCCTCCTCTCAGATGCCCTTTCCTGTGTGAGAGAGATTCTGTGATTTCTGTTTGCCAAATGTGGCATGTTTTGTCCTCCCTGCTTCACCTTTTCAATGATCCTGACATTGCTATGGAGCGCACGTATCGCACTGTTGGCCATCCTCTTTCCTCTCGCGGACTAAGTCCCGCTCTACTACTAAACCACTGTGCATGTGAAGCTCTGTACAGAAAAGACTGTGCTACCTGTCTGCAGACAGTTGGGAGTTTGGAGTCCTTAGTCTAGAGCAGGGAGGAGATGAAGATGCCATTCATTTTTTTGCTCCCTTTAGCACTCCTTATTGGGACTCTGGTGGTCTTTAAAGCCTTTTGTCTGTGTATGGCAGTGTCATAGGAGGGAAGGAGGAGCAGAGGACGTATGTACCAGCCTGTTATTAAACTGTCTCAGATGTAAAAGAGAAAAAAACTGACTTAACCCTACACTGTACTAAAATATGTGTCAGATTTTTAAGCTATTTTTATAGAGGGGGAAACTGTTGAAATTCACTGTTGTTCAGTACACACGTGTGAATATTTGTTTTGCATCCATATTGATATGAATTGTTTTTATATAAGAATGAAGCTTGCTGAACTGTTAGCGTGGGTATACATTGTGGTATGAGTGTAAAAAATTTACTTAGCCTAATGGTTTATTTAACTTCATGGCCTTATTAGAGCAAAGTGAACTCAATTGTATAACAGTGCTCAGTTAACACTACGCTGCAGGTGTACTCTGCGGCTTTCACAACTACATGTTTCATGATAGTGAAATACACCATCATGCTGACACTAGTCATTATCACATCAGTTTAAATATATGATCAGAGGAGCAAATGGTCAGTATAGTGTTTTATTTGTTCCAGTACTGCAGGTGTTTTTCAGTGCTTGTGATTACAGGCCCGGGTGTAGAACCATCAAACTACATTTTGCAGAGTGGAACCATCTGTAAGCGTTTGTTGCTCATCGGATGTCGCACTGTCCAACAATCAGCAGACGTTTAGGCCCTGAAACACGAGGCACTCTGCAGTTGGCGGTCTCCTCGCTTTGAGACACAATAGCCTGTATAATCCCACAGGAATGCACTTTTTTTTTTTGCATAATATGCATTATGTCAGAGCACCATAACACTGCTCACTTGGGCCGTTTCTGCATTGATGCTCAATTATTTAAGAATTGGAGTTGCTCGATTTTAAAAGTGTCTGCATTTTGAAATTGTTGAAAACTTTTTTTAAAAAAGCCTGCCATGATTTAACTGTATGAGCAACCTCTAGGTGGCAACAATCATTAATGCATTTGACCATGAGATCACATTAAAAAAAAAAAGACCTGCACAGCAGAGACACATTTATTGTATTCTATTAATTCATTCTGCATCGTCCTTGATTTGTTTTTATTTTGCTGCTTGTTTATAGATGTTGCGATATATTTCCTTTTCAAATATGTCGTCTCTGAACTGCTCTGATGGTATATATTTATGCAAATTCTTGTGAGTTCTGATAATTTTTCTTTGTCACTATTTTTTTATTTCATGTTTGAATAAAGCTTTTATTCATTACACAAACTTGTTGAACATATTTTTTACATACTGCTCACTGTAGTAGTAGTAGTAGTAGTAGTAGTAGTAGTAGTAGTAGTAGTAGTAGTAGAACTGTCTCCATGGAAACTCCACGAAAAAACAAACAAACATTTTCAAAGTGCACAGTAAATTATGAGAGCTGTAGATAATCATCCACTCCTAAGGTGAACCAGCAGTGAAAATGTCATTCATAAAGCAGGGTTACACACAAGATATTGAGGCTTCCCTCGCTCACCTCCTGCTCATTACATCTTTCCACCTATTGCACGTAAGGATATATTTGGAGACCTACTTGATTTTAAACATTTTTCATTTCTACTACCCTTTGGGGATGGTGTCAGGAGACATGAGGAAACATTGGCCAAATCCTACTTCTTGGCTAATTACCACCAGGGGGCAACGCTGAGCTTTTTGCCTGAGGGACAGAGGCAGTCTGCAGGGGCATAGCTGCATACAGACCTGCATTAATAAATCACTAGTCAGAGTGAGAAAGACAGAAACATTGTCTTATCACACAGTATGCAGCTCAACACTCTTAAACAGACTTTAATGTGCAGTCCGCCAAAAAAATGTAGCAACTGATGGTTTATACAAATATGAGAGTACATTTCAGATGGGAGACCTCCGCCTCGGCTCCGCTGTTTGTTGCAATTTGACTGGCGGGGCACTGTAAACATGACATCTGCATCCATGGATGGTGAGGAATGAGCACAACACAGAGAAGAGACACCTGCAGCTCACTGCTAATGTGTTGTGTTGTTTCAGAGTAATGGGTTTTCTCTGGGCAATCAGACAGCATGATGGATCAGTGGGAACCAGAGAGGCAGGCTGGAGCTCTGCAGGGTCAGCACAAGGACAGGAGTTCACGCACACGCTCTCCATCACACACACGCACGCACACACACTGATGGTTGTATCCCCCAACCCAAACATAAATGACCTGAACCCGCTGAGACTGTGCTTCAAAAGCACACTTGCAGAGAGAGTCCAACAGCAGGGACCTGCTAAGGCAATGGGAAAAAAAATCACTGTCCCACTCTTTTTTTTTTCTTTAATTCCTCCCCTTCATCCAATGAGGATAAATCTCTCGCTGAATCGTCAGTATTATGTGTAATTTCCATATAAATTAGCTTCATTAAAAGGGGAGTACTTTCTTATTTAACGAAGCTCATTTGAAATTCTGTATTTAATAAGACATGCAATCCCAGACTTGCAGACTAATAGCCAACAATTAGCAGGACTGGAGCATGTGTGTGTGCGCCTTTGTGTTTGTGTGTGTAATCTCTTGGAGGTATTGTAGTCCCTCAGTGTTATTTTCATTGATTGTCTCAAATGAGCAAATTGGGCAGCAGCTGCTCTCCCAACCAGGTTTACTCGCAGTGATCCACGAAGCACGGTGGAGATCTAAGACGTTCATGACCTCGCGGCTATTTGTGAGCGAGCAGATGAGAGGGGAGTTGTTCGAGGTGAGCTATAGAGCAGGTGTAGACCAATGAGGGACTGAGTGCGGAAGGGGTGGAAACATCTGGACGGATCAGAGGCATGGGAATGGAAAGCAGACGGGAGTGAAGACAAAATGGTAAAGGAAGTGAGAGGAAGAGAAACAGACAGACGGAGAGAGCAATGTCGAGCAGAGTGCTTTGATTTACAGTAGAAGTAAGCAGAATAATGGAGGGAAGAGTGTGTGTGTGTGCATGTGTGTTGTGAAGAGAACAGCAGTGCCCACCAGAGCCAGCAAATGCAAATTAGAGCAGACTCATACAGAGAGGAAAGGTGAAATAAAGAGGCTTTAGACAACAGTGAGATAAATGAGCGAGACTGGATGGGAGGAAAGAGAAAGAGAGATATAGGAAAAGGCAGAAAAAGAGATGTTAGTAGGTATATTTTCATCTAGCATAATCCCTCATTAAATAGCCCCCTCCACCTTATTCAATATCCAGCTTTTTCCTACTAGTACGTGCATGTTGATGTTTTTGTGTGCGGGTGTGTGTGAGTGTTTTAATCAGGCAACTCAGTTCAAATTGTTATTTAGTAATGGCTTGGCAAAAAGCAAAATACTTCGAATGATGCGAATTTGAGGGAAAGGCAAAAAGAAGAATAACAATACGAGACAAAAAAAATGAAAAGGCTCTGAGGCTAAACATTACTGCTTATGTGTGGAAGTTCATTAATGGCAAAACAATTGAAATGGCATAAAACAAATTTAAATGGAAATCAGTCCTCAAGTCGAGATTTGAGCAAGCACAGGGACAGATTTATAAGCACAGGACAAGTTCTGAGAGTAAGCAGGGACAGAATTGACTGTAACAGATGTTTCGAGCCTGCAAGAGAAATGTGGTCACAAGAACTGCTGCACGCTTTCAGTTTTGGAAGTTTGCGTCCCTTGCAAGCAAGTAAAATCCAGTAGATTTGACTTGGACGTAAAGTGTTGAGGCCCATTCACGCCAGCATTTAAAGGTGCAGTGTGTAGGATTCAGGGGATCTACTGGCAGAAATGGAATATAATATTCATAATTATGTTTTCATTCGTGTATAATCACCTGAAACTAAGAATCGTTGTTTTCATTAGCTTAGAATGAGCCCTTCATCTTCATAGGAAGCGGGTCCTCTTCCACGAAGTCCGCCATGTTGCACCACCATGTTTCTACTGTAGCCCAGAAGGAACAAACTGGCTCTAGAGAGTGGCAGCTCGAATTTCGTGGCGAAGGATTGGACGATTGTTTCTATTTTCATATCATCCAATCGTGGTTACTTGAGATCGCCAGGTTATGAGGTGATTTATAAAAGTGTGTGAACATTTTATTTAAAATATTTAAACTTTTAAAAAAATGTCTCCTCTATTCAATCAACTGCTCCCTTTTAAAAGTCTGTGTCTGTGCTTGGTGCGACAATATCACAGCATCATGTTCCATTTAACATTATCATCTTAGGAAGGCCACCGTAGGTTCTCCTACACGCTTGGAAAGGTGGGAGTGAGGACAGGGGTATTCAGGTGGTTGCAATCTGCAACCTCACCACTAGATACCACTAAATTAGGGTGACCATATTTTTACACTAAGTGTTCCTGGATGCGCACATACATGCGCTCATGTATGCACTTATGTACGCACCATAGGTGTTTTCACCAGGATGGGAGACAATTATTTCATTGCTAAGCACACCTACCGAGCGCACCGTTCAACACCATGGATGCAGCATTTTCATTGCCTTGACAACGACACAGTGATTGGTTGACACACATACAGACAAATCAGTGTTGAATTCAGATGCATGGTACATTGTTCATGTTTTCATACTGGCTGGGTGCGATTTGCTGGGGAGGATGAGGGGGATTTCCCCCCCTCTGGTCTATATGTCACTGACTCTGCTGACAACTATTTTTGTCCCTGGTGGAGACTCAGTGATTAATGCTACTTCACCAATAGACCATATAAAATACCTAAAATAAAAATAGTTTTAAAATATATCTAAGTAAAGCGCTGCAACGTGAGAACAGTCTACAGTACAAACAACAATAAATCAGAAATGGACTTCCTCTGTCAGCGCGCTCATGTGACAATAGAGATGACATTGTGTTTACGTTACGTGATCCTATCCATGTTACTGGAAGGGGGATTTAATTCTGGCATGTTCGATTAGCATTTAAGCTCTGGTGTTGTTGTGTACGATAGCATCCCCTATGTGTCCGCACGAGGAAAGGACAATGCACGAGTTCTGTAAAGTTGGAAATATATTCACAGATTCTAACTTCTCGGATCAATAACTCATAAGCAAAACATTGTGAAAACACAAACGATGCCTCTTTCCCACTGTAGCAACAAGCTACAACCTAATTTTCATCAAAACAAGCTGTCTTCGAGCTGGACAAATAAGCTACTTGAATTTTTTGTCCTGTTAGCAACCAAGCTAACCGAGTTAGCAAGCTAGCTAGCTTGAAGAGCATTTTCCCCCCTTTTTGATAACTCTTTATTGAAAGTATATATATAAAAAAAAAAAAATGGCCTACTGACTAGCGTTAGCATGTTCCTGGCTTGCTAGTGTGTTAGCCGTTAGCTCACCAGCTACTATAGTCCACCAACTAGCCCTGTGAGTATAAGCCTCTAGCACCGCCTATTTCGTGAAGGTGGTGCAGATGAATTTTGCACAGGTTGAATTTCTTAAGGCCCACGACATCACTTTCTGGCGTAACACCTCAGTAATGTCACCGCGCAGTGTGGTCCATTGGCTTTGTCATTTGTCTCCAGACACAACAGTGAAATACATACACATACATACACAGCCTAGATATGAGTTTAAAAAGCCAGCATAGCCTAAAGACATGTCCTTATGAAGATTATCCAGAAACTGATTTCTTATCAAGCCCGTTCATGAATTCCTAAAAGCTTAGATTCTGCGAAAACAGTTGGGGAAAATTATATATTATATAATTATATTAAATTATATAGCACATGTTGAACTGAGTGCACATAAAATCAGGATTTTGTGCTTAAGACTTGTTTCACGCTTCCAAGTCTGCCCTTGTGCTCTCAAATCTCAATTGATTACAACTTGAATTTGCCCTGTGCTCACTCAATAGTTTTGAAATTAATAAACTGCCTTACATGTGGTCATTATGTTTTTGTTTTGGTCAGCTCTTACTGCCTATGACCTGTGACTGTGTGGCATGTTGCAGAGTGTGCTTACAGAGCCAGTGAAGACCTCAGTTATGGAGTCAGCACGTCTCGCTTTTGCCTCAAGCATTCACATTGAGCAACACAGAAGTCAATACAAATGTAGAGGGAATATGGACATGATTAATGCATGTCCTCTAGACTGTGTGGAATGTTTTTTGTGTGAATGTGTGCGTGCAGCTGTGCAACAACAAGCTGTGCAACTGGAACATGAATCTTTACACACCTACACGCATGTGCATGCACGCACACATGGCCCAGCCGCAAACTGGGACAGCTGACAGCACTAGCAGGGTCACGTGTGTTTATACAGTCTCATCTGTTCTTGCGTTGCCTGAACTCTCTGGGTGACACTCAGTTTGTGCCCTCTTCCACGGTGACGGTAAACACACAACGCTACGCTCCATCCTCCCCTCTCACTTACTCCTCTGCGTTTGTGGGTTTTTGTTTTTCCAGACAGCAACTTTATCGTCCATTGAGGCTTTCAAGCGACTGATTCTACAACTGCCCTGTTTTTGCTTTTATCTGTTCAATCATGTTGTATTGATTTTGTATTGGATGCAAACGAACAGATATGGAGGCAGAGAGGGTAAACCCTAAATGGGACAGGACCATATGGTGGATTCATTAATGTATGACAAACTAATTTTCCCACAGCTCCACCTTTATCTTTCCTCTTTTATTTGAGGCCAGATTCTCTTTTTGCTTGATTACTTCTGTGTAATTTCCCTCCCTTTTGAATACAATTTCATACATTACATATCCATGTGAGTGCTAATAAGCTGCATAGTCAAGGTCACCTCTTAACCTTCCTCTGTCTTCACATTCACCACCAATCCTACTGGATGTGGAGCATAAAGACGGCACCTTCCAGGCAATGTGTCTCCTAGGTGTGTGTGTGTGAAGTGCTGTCGCTTCGTCACCAGCAAACTAGGTGCTCAAGTAGTTTCTCCAACATAATTTTCACCTCAGCTTCAGTCCAAATTGGGCAGAGGTGCTGTTGATGGAAATTAGTATTAAGAAAAAAATATCAGAGGAAAACATTACACCTTAAGGTGTACAGTAAATTTATTCACCTGGTCCATTATTCATAGAGTATATATTCACATATACAGTGCATACAAATAGAGTGGCAACTAACAGTTATTTGAATCATTAACTTTTGGTCTATAAAATGTCATAAAGTAGTGAAAGATGCCCCAATTGATGTCATCAAAAAGCTTGTTTTGTCTGATCAACAGCACAAAACACAATAATTATCAATTTTACTATCACAATTTAAAAACACATAAGGTAGTTCTGTTTGAGTAATTACTTAAATGATTAACCAATTACCCAAAATAGTTGCGGATTCATTTTCTGTTGATCAACTTGACGACAAATTGATTATTCATTTCAGCTCTACATACTAATGTAACAGCATTTTCTGCATATGGGTTGCCTCTTTTCTCTCCCCATGTCTCACATCTGTGTGTGTATGTATGTATATGTGTGTGTGTGTGTGTGTGTGTGTGCGTGCGCGCGCGCGCGCTTGTAGCTGTTCCACTACCCTCCTGAAGCCTCGTCCCTACCTGTTTGGAATTTTAAACAGCTTCCTGTTCCTCTCACCTTCCCACAACTCTCTCCGCAGTCCCCTAAATTCTCACTGAGGGACTGTCTCAACAATAAACTGCATGCTGGTAAATAAAGCACGATCATCTTCTGTCTACACTGTAACTATCTGATGGGTTGATATTAGGCAGTAAGTGTGCTTTATTGTAAATCTGTTCAATGCTGAGGTGCTCGCACAGTAGAAGTGACTCTGTTGGGTGTGTGCGTGCATGTGTTTCTTCACATTACATTTCATTTTCTGCCATTTCCGTTTTCTTTCAGCCTCAGGCAACACTATGGAATTTTCCAAATGATAGACAATAAGTACCATAATAATGTGGTTTTAAATATTGTGGAACTGCAACTTGAAGCCAGCTGGCTGTAGAAAAACAATTCTCCACTGTTTTGTTCTATCAGGAACAGGCCTAATGAATTAAAGTGTTTCACTCCAAAATACAATAGCGGCATAGCCACTTAAAAGCACGCTAGCAGATACTCTCAAAAGCTATTAATATTTCCAAAGAATATATTTAAATGAAATTGTTTGTAAGCAAAGGTCTCAAACACCCCTGAATTCCAATAATAATCCAATTACAGCTTTGTCGTTTATGGAGTAATCATTTCGTAAAAATAGTCTTGTGTTTTAAAGACTTAAACTCTACAATTATATTGTCAGTCCTCCACCCAAGAATAACTGATGTCTATTAAAGGGCCATGCCAGTGGTTGTGCCTGCTTTAGCCCATTTATTGCAGACTTACTTTACTGCCAACCATTGTCCAGAGTAATACAGTAACGTTTTATAATTATGAATTTTTCCTTAGTTTCCTCTCATTTAATACGGAATGAAAGTCGACTTGTGCTTTGTAGTTGAGTGGCTAAAATATGCAAAAAAAAACAACCCACTGTTATGGTCCTTTAACAAATGGAACCCATTAATAAAATAATGATTACTGTATCTAGAGTATTTTAATCTCTGTTATGAAATAGTATCTAAGATGAAAGTAGTGTTCACTTAATTCCTTTAGGTAATTTCTGTGATACTTAACACTGTGACTTATTGGTATCAAGCCGTAAAGAGTAACTTAAAGTTATAATCTCGAAGGTTTTCATTTCGTTGTCTTTTGTGGCACCTATGGTGATAATCTGTAATTGTAGGTGTGTTTTTGGACCTCACTTCCCAAGTTTCATCGTCTGGAGTCATCAACCTTTTCTCTGTTTGTTCAGCCATAATAACAGTTTACTCACAACGCTAGCAGAGACCGGAAAAAACAGTACGCTGCATCACACACAGGTGAGTTGAAGAGCGAGTCTATTGCGTTAAAAGCCACGTTAAAAGCCTAACTGTGTGCCGCTTGTCATTTTTCCAGGAAAGTCGCAGCCGACAAGCGGGTAAATGCAAATGCAAGGGCTTTCATCAGTGGGCCATAGGCTCAATCACCATTGTGTTGCATCATTCGGTGATAGATAGTGACTTAACAGACGTTTATTTAAATGAAAANCTTCAAGATTACATCTTTAATACCAGGCTGAAAAGCTTCAAGTGAAAGCTTCAAGTGTGTTTCACCTCTGACCACACCCACCAGTCAGGTGTGGTTGGGTGTGGTCAGAAGTGTTGAACATGTAACTACGCCCAACAGTGATGTCACGGGGCACTGACACACCCAGGAGTACACTTCGACATCGCTGCAGCGACGTAAGAAGTTAAAGCGCTGGAGGTCAACAAAAACAGGATTTTCTGGGGGTGTTAAAGAGGCAGCCCGATGATTTTACACACAAAGTTCAGTTGTTCTCACTCAGAAGTACCACTCCGTCTGTGAAATCATCATAACCCTGATGACATCAACATCTAGGGACTACAGACTAAAATAAAAGTACGGATCAAGGACATCTCGCTCTGCTGCATTGATTTTTAGCTTTCTGTTTTAAATCTTTCTCTCATGAGTCCCCCAACTTTAAGGAAATGCAATACTTTTAATTGCTCTTTAATAATACATGTAAAAAAAAGCACCTATAGTAAAATTGTAAGTATACTCTCTGGTATACTGTATGTTTTTGTGGTCATGCATTAGAGTATGTGACTATTACAGCTTTCCAACATACAGTGTCTTCTCTCTGGCATTGTCAATTTATTTCTAACTCAGTCCTTACCATCGCACATACAGAAACACTCATCTTGAAGGTCACCTACTGTACAGTACTATACTGTAAACTATGATACTTAATGATATCATTAACAGCCTCTCTTCTCTCTTTACAACCTTTTACCTGCATTTAGCTTTTATACACGTGGTTATTGGTTCAGTGCAGCCTGCCAGTGGACCTGAAAATGTGCTCCAACTCTAATTTCTTTTAAAGGAGGCTTAAAACGTCTCTAAATCCTTTGGCTTGGACTTATCCCTGTATGTGTATGTGTGTCTCTGAGTGTATTACAGGAGTACAGTGCAACATAGAGCATGCACATTTGTTTCATTGGTTGTTTTTCGTGAAATGAGCAGTTGGTTTCTTTGTGTATTAAATGCACAAAAGCGACAAACTTTGATAAAACTGTTTGGTTTATGCTCTTCTAAACATGCTTCACATTTTTTCCAGAATTAGCAGGCCACTGAAATCAAATCCTAAGGATCTCGCTAATGTTATCTTTGCTTTCCAAGAACATTCCCATTTTTGCATCCCACACTAAGTTATATTCTAATCACATTTTCTTCTTCTGAGTCGTTCTTTTAGTTTTGCCTGATGAATTATGCCTGACCCACGAGGCTAATTGCTTTAAACCTTCTCCACAACCCTATTTCAACATTTTCTTACTCTCCATAGTCTCTTATACTTTTCTCCTTCTTGTATGCCCTCTCTCCCTCCCTTTTTGAGTAGGTGTACCTTATTTTCACTCCGTCTATGTTGCTTCGAGCTACAACACTTCCTCTCCTCCTCCATCACACTGACAACTCCACACTTGCTTCTTCTCTCCCCCTTTTGTACTTTGTTTCTTTAACACCTATAGGTTTCCCCAGCTACCCTTCTCTTCAGGCAACAGGCACCATTTATCATTATCTGTGATCTTGTCTCTGCGTCTTCTTAAACTGCCTTAAACTAAACTCCACTATCTCATCATCTTCTCTCACCTTCCTGTTCTCATCTTCTTTCATTCCCACTGTCATTGACACTACAGGAGCCTTACTCACTCTGTGTCTGTGTGTGTGTTTTTGTATGTGTATCTATCCATCTATCTGTGCTCTTGTCTGTCTGGCATCACCATAGTGACGGATTTTGGTGCTATCTGTCCCTGCCTTGTATATCTTGGCAGCAGTCAGGGCGCTGTGCCGACGTGTCCCAGTTCATAGGCCACCCGGCTCCAACGTCACTGCTCCACGCTGACCCTGCCAGCTCACATATGGAGCCCACATATGGGCCTCATCTATAAGAGATAGGTGGCCTGGAGGAGCCACAGTCCCTCCAGTGAAACAAACCCGGATCACAGAAGGCTGGCTCCTGTAAAAAA
>NTHP01000014.1:2263227-2274016 GCA_003416845.1 Oplegnathus fasciatus
GAGGAGACGTGGAGAGTCGTTTTATTAACGTGGCGACTCCCGCTAAAATTCAGGGAGTGCTGTTGCATCCAGCTGTTACTGGTTGCGCGAGGCTTCGTTGCCATGGCAACACAGCCCTGCGCGCCTGCTCAAGGTCGTTCATCCAGCTCTGAACTGAGCAGCGTGCTGCACATAGGATGCACACGGAGGGAGAGAGAGGGTGAGAGAGAAACAGAAAAACTACTTCAAAGTGACCAATCAAAAGCACTTCAGTGACGTTGTGGTCGGTGAACAAACTCAGCCCTCCCTCCACCCTCCCCCCTCAGATACACACACACACACACACACACATATAGACTTACACACTTACTTTCTTCAATAAAGAAACAAACAAAAAAGAACCTCTGGCCTTGGGGCTTGTAGGTTCTTTTGCCAGCTGATAAAATATTTAGCTGGTCAGTGGGAGAGTGAGGGATACAGTGGCTGGAGAAGAAGCGAGCAGCAGAGCTTGGCTTTGTGTTTCCTTTCTCTAATGGTGCATTGCTGTGAGGCTACCTGGGGCTTCTTCCACCTCCTCTCCTCTCCGCTCCTCTCCTCTCCTCAGAGGGCTGCAGCATCCCTCGGGGGGCTCTGCTGCATGTTTGCCGGCACTGACTGGACTCTGTGCAGCACACATTGTACGTACGTTAAAGGCCCCCAATACGCTTGTGTGATAGTGGCAATCTTGCAGGTTCATTGCATGTCATGCTGTGCGAAATTGGGTCTAATAAAATCGGGGTCGCAATCTGTGTCAGAAACAATCAGTTGTGAGGCATGTCTTTGTGCGATGAACACCTCGTCAATCGTCTAGGAGTCTACAACCATGCTAGCTGCTCCGTGAGCCTGTACTTTGGCACAGCGGTGCTTTGAGCTAACTGCTAATACTAGCATGACAACATGACAATGCTAACATGCTGATGTAAAGATGTAAAGCAAGTATAAATTTTACCATGGCCACCATCTTAGTTTAGCATGTTAGCTTGCTAACATTAGCACTAAACACAAAATACAGCTGAGGCTGATGGGAATGTCATCAGTTTTGCAGGTCTTTTGTCATAAACCGAAGTATTGGACAAATTAAACACGTTGCCCTCGTGTTGGCACTAAATGAAAAGTCAGGGGATCACCAAAGTCAGGAGGGTTCATCCTCTGGGGACCATGACTGTCACACAGCCAAAGTAGTGGACCGACAGACATTTTTTTAGCCATCCCTACATGATGGCTAAAAATATGCAGGAGGAGACATGTCACCAATAGGGGTGTGCTGTATCATATAATTTGTAATAAACATTTGTGTTATCATGATATTAACAGTACTGGGACACACTGATTACATACAGCAGACGTGGCTGAAAGCAAAATTAATATCGCTGCCAGAAAAACCCCCGACAGTTTGATAACATTAACTTTAAGACCAGAGGTGATCACACTGTCTGTTCACTTTGTGGTTATTAGTCAGAGAAGCACATCACAGTGTTGAGATAAACTTTTTACAAGTTTAGAAAAGTAGAGTGAAATGGCTCAATCAGTAGGCAGCGATGTATGACGACCTAAATTTGGTCCTAAATTTTGGACACTGTGAGAAGTTGTTTTTGGTTACCAAACTCTAAATCAGCTGTCAGCGTTGATTTAAGGCCACTGTTTCAGATTGATGACCGAAGATTTTACATAATTTCTCTCATGATTGTCAACTTTTAACAGATGGAAATCACAATTTAGAGGTCTTAAGAACCTCACTCACATGTAGTGCATTGCTGCTCTGCAAACACATGAAGGTGAGATAGCAGAAGACCACCGTCAGCATACTGATAAGCATTTGCCTGCCTGTTCTTGAATGTGCCACAAAATCACGTAAAGACAACATGTCCTGGTGCCTCATATGGGGGCTGGTTTTCTTCTCCTGCTTCAGTTTTTTCTATTTCTGCTCTCTGCAGGGTGCAGCGAGAGTTCACCAACACGTAGAGTCACAGTTTTCTGGGAGAGCACTGATGAATTGTGTCGCTTTTTGTGGTCAGTGACGTGACTGTTTAAGGCAGGCGTGTGTGTTTGTGTATCATTGTTTAAAAGAGAGTTAGAAAAATACAAACTGTCACCTTTTTGTGAGCCCCCCGTGCAGTGGAGAGCTGGATTTTAGGGGGAGGAGGGAGTTAGTTTCACGTTTCTTCATGCTGTAAGGTAATAGATGCTTATTAAAGGGGTCCTCAGAGGGGTGTGTGTGTGTCTAAGAAGGGGAGCTCTGTTTTTTTACTTATTTTCCATTGTAAAAACCCAGGCCTAGTTTATGTGTTTTAGAGCTCCTTTACGTGCCCGTGCACACACACACTCGTACAAACATTTATGGGGTAGGAGTTGAGGTAAATGTTACCAGCTGCAGCACAGCGAGCAACTGGCTTCAACTCTGCCTGAACCCGGCTGTTACGTGACCACCTCCTCAACTTAATTCACTCCTGTCCTGCCTTCCCCTCAGCCGCCACACCTCCTATATCACTCTACCCCCGCCACACACACACATATATATACACACACCGCCATCTCCATCCACAAGCTCCTCTCTCCAGTGTCACCAGCAGCAGCATCACTCATCTCAGGATAGCAGGAGAGCACTCCAAGGTCCGCTACCCCCACCTCGTCACCTTGGTGTGGAGCAGCGGGCCAGCCAAGCGGGCTTCGTCTGATTGGCTGCACCTCCGCCTCCCCTCCGAGGTCGCACTGTTGGTGCCGTGATGTCAGAGAGGCTTGTTTATCCGTACCTCCTGTCAAGCTCAGTTGCAACATACTGTACACAACAGCACCTTGCATAAGCACTAACAACATTAGTCATTGCTTTATTCTTTATTTGGATCCTCATTAGCTTCCACAGAGTGGTCGCTGGTCTTCCTGGGGTCCACACAAAAACCACAACAATAAAAAACAAACTATTTAAAATCGCACAGTATCAATTGAACAAGATAAAAGATCAGATAAAAATGAAATGACTCTTCGTATGAAAAGGTAGATAATAGAACAAAAACGGAAACAAAAATAAACAAGTATAATGTCAAAATAATTAGCAATAAAAAGAAAAAACAATTAAGGTTGCAAAACAGCAATAACAAAAAGATTCTACAGGATCTCCTTGACAGATTTCAGGGCGAAGGTGCTTAAAACAAGCAAAAAAAAAAAATATAGATCATTTAAATACATTACAGTGTAAGTCAATACAGTTGACATGTGAGGTGCCACCACAGTAATGGAAGCTTGTCTACTTCCACCTACAACCTGGACCATAGAGAGCAGTTCTCATCATACAATAACCAGATAACCAGTGCTCACTTGACGTGCATTAAACCTATGAGAAAAACCAGTATATGCTACTTTTTCACAAAAGAAGTATGGTGCATTATTCCAAATGACATAAATAACAGAAGGCTAGATTTTTATTTAGCCTCCACAGTTAGCCATGATGTTTATGTATCTCACACACGTAGGGAAAGAAGTATTTGCTCCAGGTGTGACAGAAGTGACCGTACAACATCAGCCATAACAGAAGGTGGACCCTATCCGGACCATTTCCTTGAAACTTGCCCTTTCCTGTCCTGAAAACACTATGGTCAATCAGATCAGATTGATACACTAAATTATCTAATGAAACACCCGATAATCTGACCTGCTGAACTGATTCCCATCTATAGTCAGAATGAGTGGAGTATCTTTCAGTAAGAACATTCCTATTATCAAATACAGTACCTTTAGTTTTGGCAATGTTTATCACTAATTTGTTCATTTTCATCCATTTTAGTAATGGTATCTACTCAACATGTAGATTCTCTCTCAGCTCAATTCTGGTTTCCTCCCAGTGCTCTACGTGCTATATTTAATTTGGTAATATGCATTTTATCTTTGCTGCAGTTCAGTTGTAACCCCCCAACCCTTTATTGACTGCAGGTGATATCAGTGCCTTTAACCCCACGAAACTGTTGTGTAAGAGACGTTTAGATTGCTCCGTGAAACATATGACTCAGGAGATTTTGAAAGCGTGCACATGACATGCAGAGAAGACGCAGGCTCGGGCTTTAGTCAAACTGCTGAATTTCACATTCTGCTGTGGACGGGGGACTAAGCAGAGTTACTACCTTCACCCATCTGTTTCTGCCAAGCTGGGAAGAGGAAAGAAGCCCTCCGTGCGTCGGCCTCGGCTCAGGCAGAAGGGAGGGGAGCATCTTTGGTTGAATCAGCTTTTCCTCTCCAGCCCCCACCCCTCTCATTTTCTTTTACTGCCTCCCTCCCTCACAATGAATCTGTTAGTCCTGTGAGATCCGAGTCGTAGTAAACAGGCAGTGACATCCGCATGCTCTCTTTATAGGAAAGGAGGCCAGAATTTAAATATTGATTTGATGCAATGTGAGACAAAGATTCCGGTTCTCCTTGTGTCCCTCTTTTGGGGGCTTTTTATAGCCGTTGTTTGTGTATTTTTAGGTGTTGCCCAGCAAATCAGACTCCGCCTTTAAGATTCTCGTCCCCTCCTGCTTCTTGCTGTGTGTACGTGCATGTTGCCGTGTCTCAGCTCGGCATCAGTTAGACATGATGCCCGGGATGAAATATCATCTCCTGTTGGACTCGGCTGCCCACTCAGGTAACCATCAGGTGAACAGCCTTGACTTGCCTGCAGATCCAGAAGGCTGCTGGTGATGTTTATTGAGCTGATCAAGCCCGACTAATGGACGACTGACTGACAGACTGTTGACAGCGCTGGTAGATTCAGGTACAATTTGCTGGAGGAAACGCTGCCTTTTCATCTCCAGCTATTTGTTACGTGACTTGGTCCACTGCGAAAAACTGCCCGGGCAAATTTGTGTGTAGGCACAGCCATTTGAACTGATAACTGTGGAGTAACAGGAGGGCAGATGTGAATGGAAAATGATATTTTCTTTCATCCTGCTAGCTACCTTTACATGCCATACATTCAGTTTAGACGCTGCCCTGTGTTTTTAGTAAAGTAAAACCAACACAGATTTTTGAACTGCTCCTTTGCTGTCCATTAAATAAAACTCCCTTGGTCTCTGTAACTGATCTCCCACTGGATCAGATTGGTTTTAATGATCCCCCTCTGTTCCATACCAATATCCTGTTTTGACAGGAAGCACATCATATTAAAGAGGTGAAGTGGTCCCAAAGTGCAGCTGCTTCACTGTCCTCTGTGTTTCTGTCAGGGTTTTTTTTTACACTGCTAACATTTCAGTAGCATCTGCTCTTAGGAAACAAAGGAGGAGGACGAACAGGTAACCTGCGATTCGGTGTGATTTTAGATAAAGATCACAGAATTTTCCTCTATTTTCGTACGCTTTTTCATTTTAAAATCACAATGTAGACCCCAGGGAGGTACAGCTCTTGATGCTAATGATCAAACAACTTTTTTTTTGCTTGTCTAATTTGTGCTTTTATTTGCAAATACATTTGTTTGTGTTAATCTAACTTTTCATTCGTTAAAGAGTGAATTCTCTTTACTTCCCCCCGCCAAGATTGAAACTGAACTCTCTACATCATCTTATCCAAGAACCTGAGGCTCGAGTGTCGACGCTAACCAATGCAACATGAGAGACTCCAGCAGCTGTAAAGATAATACAGAAAAGCAAATTGCATGCGAAAAAAGAAGGCTGACGATCTTGAAAATTTAAAGCAGGAGACGGAACAGAAGGCACCGTCGACTTTTTAACCCCAATCACACTGAAGAGGCCTCTTCGCACCAGCAAAATCTCGACCTCGACATATCATCACTGGCTCAATTTCAGCCACAAAGAAATGTTTCATAATTTTGTAATTTGGCCTGTTTTGCACAGTTTTTGAACATTACTGGTAATATCACAGGGACTTTTCTGTCTACTCGAATGAAAGCAGCTTATGTTTATGTGATACTACAGTGAACACACATACAAGCTGGAAACACATGCGTTGACTGAAAACCGTTTTCCTCACACGTCGGTGACAGGCCTCCAGTAAAGGCCTTGTGGAGAGTACGTGTTAGCCCAGCACGATCTTCTCTCCCTATCTCACCAGGGCTAAAAATAACACCATCTCCACACTAGTCTTGCACAGAGAAAAAGGAGGGAGGGAACAACAGAGAGGGTGGAGGGAAGGGAGATGGAGAAGGTGGGAATGGCGGGATGAGGGGGAGGCAGAGTGAGAAAACGGCAATCAAAGGCGGAGAGAGAGGGGAGAGGAGACGGACGGAGGGAGAGGTGCAGAGATGCAGGGAGGAAAAGAAAACAAGTCATTAATAATTTACCTGGAGGACACCTCTAGTTCGACCTTTTAGTCCTGGTCAGCGGTGTTCGGCATAGAACAAAGTGTTGTGCAGAAGGTTGTTTAGTGTTGGGGAAACTCTTTCACATGATCCGACTGGTGTGTACTGTCTGGAAGTCTGCGCCCACAGCGACCGGCCAGGTGTGCTCAGGTGCTTAGCGGGCGTTCAGACCCAAAATAGCACTGTGGTATAAAACGGGTACCAGTGAGAAGATAAAATACGATCTAGGACGGACGGTTTAAGTAAAAGATTTATGAGTTTCCAGTTGCCAAACACTGCGCAGCGGTAGACAGGATTTTACAAAAATAATTTTATCCTCCCTCGTGACAAACTTCAGGTAGACAGGACAGTTGCACATTTTTGTTTTTTAAATTTACATTTTTGTGCCTGTATTCTGGTCTGTAAGGTTAAGTTGTAAAAATCTACAAAAAGTAAGCACTTTGGTTTACGTTATTATCATAGGCTATGGCTCTATGAGGGCCAAAGGCAGCAATAAACAAACAAATGTGTTAAATTTTTCCACCTAAAAGTTTTACACAACTCCTGCAGTGAAAGCCTTCAGGAGTTTTTACCAGCGCTCTTAGTCAAATAACTATTTTGTTAGCTTCTTTGCTATATAAGTCCAGTGTGCAATACTGACTCACTTCCTTTTTCATTTGGCTGGCTTTTACTGTGAAGTAGCTGCAGGAAGTGTTGACTTGGCTGTCGTGCTCGGCCATCTAAGGAGGACTCGGTATGCTTTGAATGAAGTGCTTGTTGGAACAGGGTCTGAAAACACCTTCCTCCACAACCTGTCCAGCGTCAGAATTGCTTTGGGCTGCGTCGCAACAATTTTTGTAACTTTCCCAAACAGACAGTCCGACGAGCATGCCCACTTCTCGCGGTAGTTGGCCAGGTGTGTGGAGGTGTGAAAGTAGGTAGGAATTTTTTTTCCCCCTCACTTTTCGTGTGTACAAATGAGTGCAACACCGTGAATGCCTTTGAGGAGAGACGATACAAAAGCGCGTGTCTTTCATTTGACGGCAGGCTGCACTCCGTGGCCTTTCAGGAACAAGTACAAACACTTTTGCCTTTAGCGGTCGCATGAAACTTTGTATGAACTAGCTTGTTTCGAGCATTGAAGAACTGACATTTTTAGCACTTTTTTTTTTAGTGTAAAAAAACATTGTAAATCCGAATGGACTTCATTATGACAAACCAGAGCAAAGGGGTGTGAAACAGCAAACGGCGAAGCTTAAACTATCTGGAGAAAGTTGAATCTAAATCTCTGGACTGGAGTTTTGATTGAAGACTTCTTGCTGTCTGCAAAAATGACAGCAAGTATTTCATTACGCAGTTTATAATCCTGCCAGTCTCCATGGCAGGATGAGGTGTCTTGCCTCACCTTGAGTTTAGTTATTTCACAGTTTGGCTGTCCGACATGGCGGGATGACACCTTGTGCAAAATAGTTTAACACATTCAGGGGGTTTGATTGGTGAACCAGGAGTCTGGTCACAAAGCCAACGTGCTGACAAGTCCTTGTTTGTCATCGCTGATTTTATTCTTTGCTTTGCTGCCTGCTGTATATATTCTGACACTTCACTTATCCTTTTAACGCCGCATTACGCCGAAACGCACACATATATTGTGACTAGTGAGGACTAATTTGTGACTGCTCTGCATTTAACCTTTGTCCTGACACACTTCAGCTGCACAAAAGAACAGAAATATAGCTGGAGGAGTCGAGGGGAGGGGCTGGGCAACTTGTTGCTGTGTGATTACGGTTCTATGACAAACACTGTGCAGGCCGTGTTTGTTTTTGAGCGCTTTTTAAGGTTTGTATTTACCAACAAAACAAGCCGAGGTCCTGTTTAAGGGTTAGGGACGCGGTGATGCTGATTTTTTTACACAAGCTCTGCTTCACAGTTTCCCTTTGCTTCTCCTGCACAAAAGAGAGAGAGAAAAAAAGAAAGAAAGAAAGAAAGAAAGAAAGAAGGCAGGGAGGAGAGGAAGGTTTTTGGTTTTAGTGCCACGGGGGGTTGGGGGATTTCAAGCAGCAGAAGAATGGGCAATGCAGTTGACATTGTTAAATTTCAAGTGTTTTTCAAACACCATTTACCGTGTAACCTTAAACCCTGGGGTAACACAGAGGCCTCTCTCCCTCAGGCAAGGTGTTACAGACCATTTTACTATAGCAGCTTAGTCAGGTTAGAGTGCTTATACTTATGCTGGGATGTTTTACAGATAGTTAAACTCTCATGTTTGTGAGAATGCAAGACTTTTGCACAGATTAAATGCATCTGTTTTCCTCTGAAGGTATTTAATTTAAAAGTAGCACCTAAAAAATAGAAAACCAAAACTTTAATAATCAGTATTTTAACTCGCATGGCATCGAAACAAACTTCAGCTGAAGCTCACACAGAAGGGAAGACTTACACATGCACACATGCACACATTGTGGATTGCCGATAATAACCAGTCAGGAAGGCATTGGTTGCGTTCAACGTCTCCTCAAACCTTCACTACCACTATCAAGCCACCTGAATGTGACACCAAACCAACCACCACTCCTCTGTCTAACCTGAGAAGTGGTCAGAAAATGGCTAAATGAGGGGAAAAAGAAGAAGAGGAAGAGGAAGAGGGAGAAAAAGAGAGAATGAAGCATTGAGAGAAAGATGGATGAAACACCGCTGAGGTGTAAGGTGATCTGTTTACTTGAGACACTGAAGGTGTTTTAATGGCTGGTGGCTGTGAAAAGATGAATCTCCGCGAAGAGACGGTTCTCCACTTGTTGGTTGGATGTGGGTAGCTGGATCTTTATCCAAGTACTTTTTGGCAAAGATTGGATTGGATACTTTGAAAGGTTCGAGTTCTGTTGGACGCCGTGCAAAGATTGTGAGTGAAATGTCTTTTAACAAGAACCTACAAAAAATACCAGAGTGCCAAAATTCAGTCCGTTGCTCTTTCTGTACTTAGTTAATTGTCCCAGAAGTATCTTGTGTAGGTGACAGCCGTGATACGAGCTGGCCAAATCTCTAAAGTTATAAGAGAAATGCTTCTGAACTGCTGTCTTTCCTATTTCCTCTTTTTACCTGGGATACAATTCTCTTTTGTAAAGGATGCCATACTAAAGAGAACTGCTGAAAGAATTAGTCTGTTAATCCATTTGTCAATCAAAAACTATTTTGATGATCATTTAAGTCATTTATGGGGATTTGCTGCTTTAAAACAACAACAACAGTATGTTAGTTTTAAATCTTTAAAAATGGGTCACAGGTATATGTTTAAATCTTTTTAAAAGGCTAAATAATTTCCTAAAACTGCTGGGCACTGTAGCTTTTTAGCAAACGTTACTCAAACAGGACTAAAGAGTGTATTTGTTGGGGACTATTTTAATCTGCGGATTTGGTGCTCTACTTAGTATTTACAGCAGCAGGACAGAGTGCGTGGGATTGACTTAAAATAAACTGAAGTGAAGGAAATGAAGGAACACGTCACTCAAAGCAACAATTTGACTCATTGTTTTTAATAGTTTTTGGACAACAATGGATCTAAATCAGGCTTTGGACACACACAGTATTTTATAATAGGATACATTTATTGTTGGATTTGGTGGGTTTTTTGTTTTAATATAGAATATCACCAGACGTTTCCTTTAAGTCAAGCTGACATGTTTGATTTTCTGGATGGAAACGCAGCGTCTGTGAGGAGAAAGTCAGCCACAGGTGGAGGGTAGGCTGTACATCTCGTCACGTCTCGGAGTCTGCTCCACACTTCATCTGCACACACTCCTGATATTCGCAGCCCGCTGCTCTCATGAGGATGTGTGTTCTCGCGTGTGTGTGCGCCTGCGTGTGCCTTATTATCGCAGTCAGGTGGATGGAGGAGGAGGAGGAGGAGGAGGAGGAGGAGGAGGGTGGGGGCAATTGTGCAGTTGATGTGGGGAGAATAGAACAACAGGGAGCTTCTTCAGTGACCGTGGCTGTTAATTAATCAAACACGCACATTACACACACAGACAGTGATGGAGAGGCTATATAGAAAAACACACACACAAGCACACACACTTGCATATACCCGGCCTAGTCTCCTCACAAGAGGCTTGAAGCCATTCTACTTACTGTCGCCAGCCATGCCGACTCTGCTTGCTCTATTTGCAGAGCCACCCCTCCCCTCTCTGATGCTATGATCTAACTGCAGCCTCCTCCCCCTTCATAGACACACACTTACGCTCTCTCCACATGCCTGCGCATACACACGAACACACACACACACAGGGGTGCATACACCCACCATTCAGCACACTGGCAGCGTGCAGGGTGTGTCTCTGCAGTTGGTCTGTGAGTATTTATGTGTATGTTGTTTTGATGAAGTGGCGTTAACATGGACTGTGGACTCCTGTGTCAGTGCTGTGGCGTGCATTGTTCATCCTGTTGATCTTGTGGTTTTTGACCCCCACGCTGTCTAGGTGGCATCTGTTTTGGAAAGCAGAGGAAAAGTACTGAAATGAA
>NTHP01000014.1:2301975-2313414 GCA_003416845.1 Oplegnathus fasciatus
ACCCACCCCCCACCGACATGTCTCGCTCTCCTGGGTCCTCTCTTGTATCCTCCCTGCACCTGCCAGACAGAAACCTCCAGCCAACTCAAGGCCCCCGATAAGGCTTCACACAGACCTTGGAGGACAGTTGGATGTCTCTCTGAAGTTTGCCTCCCTTTTCTCTCTCTTCCTCCCTCTCCCCTGTGAAGGTGACCCCGTCTAAATGAGTGTGTGTGTGTGCGGTGATGAGGAGTCAGGGCCTAAATGAGGATAGATGGCTGAGTGTCCCTGGCCTCTGCCCGCTGCAGAGCAGACTGAGAGGGAGAGATATTGGAAATCGACACCTTGGCTACATTAATCCCATGGTCCATTTAGCTTGGGATCCGAACAGCAGAGAGGCTTCTGCTTCTCAATTTAAGAGGGAAAATACATGATGCAGTGTGGTTTGTTTGTTTTGTTTGTTTGCCCTGTGTGTGTGTGTGTGTGTGTGTGGATCTGTGGCAGGAAAGGGTGTGAGCTGTTGTGATTTGATTACAGGCGATCCATTCATAGCTACATTTGGTTTTCAGTCTCATGCTCATTCCATTTTACACCAGAGTGTAAGTTTATTTTCATTTGTGTTTCCTTTTTAGTAAATGGAGTGTCGTGGGGAAGCGAGGCGGCCCGACAGAAGAGTCACACCTTCACTTGCCGGATGCTGGTCAAGTTTGGCCACGCCCACGGCCCCATGGAGGAGGGGCCAGGAGGGCCACGCTACGAGACCATGCAGTGTTTTGCCCTTACCCAGCCCAAGGCCATGATCGAGGAGGGGGAAGGTACGCTGGCATAGTCACAAAATATACACACACTTTTAGCTCATGATAAGGGGTCATTATTTTAGAACTGTTGAAAAAAAATACATTCATGTGTGTTTATTGGCACTATTTAAAGTCCCACTCCACCCAAAATATGTCTTGGATGTTTGATCCTCACTGAGCATCTGCTGAAGGGAAAATATTCTCTGTGTTAACCTTAAATCTGAATTTAACACATATTCGTATGAGCAGGATTTTGTGACATCACAACTAGTTTGACAGCCAATCGTGGTCCAGTATGCAACTTACACAAGCGTGATGTGGAAATTTGAAACCTCCAGTGCACATACGCTGAGAATGGACTTTTCAGTAAACTTCTGAACCTCAGAATATTTGCATATTCATAGATTCTGGATTTTTCAATGAGGAGTAGTTCTAATTTTAACAAGGTACTTTAACTTTATGGACAAACCATATCAGACTCAAATTATTATTCCAAGCAGAGAATTTTTAGATGTCTTGAAACACATCTGGATGGGATCTTTAAAAGAAAGTGAAACTCAGACTTAAGATACAGAACTCTGGTTGTAAATGTGATTTTAAAAATACAATTTGCAAAGCTAAAAACTACTTCTTTGTTTCTCACTGTGAGGGACTTGTTTACATAATTAGAAACTCATTTCATTCACTTTCTATTACCAGAAACATTGTTTAGCTATGTGCATCTCAAATATAAACAATTTTTCCTTCTGCACAAAAGACATAAAATTTGGGTAAAATTGGTTTAATAATGTAGGAAAAAATGTCCACACAACGACAGAAATACTAGAAGAGGCCTTTAAGATTAAGAATCAATTTACTTCATGTGCTAAATGTGAAAAAATGTGACAAAAAAGAGAAAATTTCGGTTATAGGACCATTGTCATTGGTTATACACACCTGACATTATTTCTTGAAAATCCTGGATTCAAGAGTGCAAACCCTTTCACATTTATTTGTTTAATTTTTAAAAATCCTGAGGAACGCAGATGAGTGCTAGAGAAGCATTGAGTAAATAAGAGTCGTCAAAAAACAAAAACAGTGGGCCTTAAGTACATGTAATGATCATGAAACATTACTGACACTCCTCTCCTTTCACCTGCAGACCTTCAGTCATGTATGATCTGTGTGGCCCGTCGGGTGACAGCCATGGAGAGAACGGAGAGTTTCAATACCCGGCATGAGCTCTCAGGTGAGGAGCTGCGGACCCTAAATGCTCAACTAAACAAACACAGAAGCTCAAACAGGACATGACGTTAATTTTTTATCCACAAACAGGTTTGACTCATCCCTCTGCATTTCCTTGTTTCCTTCCCTCCGCTCGTCCTCTTTCTGTCCTCCCCGGCAGGTAAACTGATCCAGATCGACCAGAACTCTCTGCGAGCGTCGATGCGTCCAGGCTGGGAGGATTTGTTGAGGCGTTGCATTCAGATGTTCCTTCAGCACAGTGACGGGCAGCCCTGGTCGCACAAACGCCACTACCATGAGGGTGGGTCACACACAAACACACACACACCTGGAATCAACTGCTGAAGTACTTCAAACTTAGCAAAGTCATCTTGTTAAGCACTGTTAGAGCCACACTGAAAGAGCTGGAGGCAAAATCATCAGGATGTTGCTCTATTTAATTAACTGTTTACTCAGTTGTGTATTCAATCTTCTCTTTTACAAAGCTATGGTTAAAGCTATGGACAGTATATTGTCTTTCTGAAATTATTGGTTTTTAATCTGTTGTTGCTATCTATCTTGGCCAGGCCTCCCTTCAGAAAGAAACTCTGAATCTTAATGAGACCTACTGGTTAAATATATAAGCACACATACACACCTCATGCATTAGTGTATCAATATTGATCTCATGAATACAAATGTCTGAGCGCTACAACATTGATCCTCACTGTAATCACAGAGTTGGTTTTCACATAAAGGCAGTGATTGATGACCTTTGTTATCAGATAAGTGTTTCAGGGTGTTAATTTGTCGTTTTATCTGTCCATGCAGCCTTTCTGCAGGGTCACGCTGAGACACCCTTGTACCGCTTCTCCCTGTCCGACGGCACTCCAGTCACAGCTCAGACCAAGAGCAAACTGTACCGTCACCCCATGAGCAACGAGCCGCAAGGCTTCATCTCCACTCACCTACTACAGAGGTCAGAAACAAAGAAATGCACACACTCCATTCAAACACGGCAAAGGATGTGTCATTTACTGTATTGACTAAAAAGCACTTCCAGCATATCTATGCAAGGCAGCAAGGCATTCATGCCGTACGAATAGCTGAAGTAGCAGCTGAAGTGTAGCTTTTATACACTGACGTCCTGTGAACAGTGAGACGACTCAGACACAGGAGCTCGTATTTTAGTTGCTTTTATACTGAGCGTTTACAGTCTGAGAGTGGTTGTTGTTACAGCGTTTTCAAGGATTTTTTCAAACCGTGTGCTTGTTCTCCATCCTCTTCCACACAGGGAACCAAACGGTTACCGCTCAGCTCAGGGTGGGAGCATGATGCCGAACACTATGAGACAACAGGGCATGGGAGGCCCCAACCCGAATGCCCAAATGAACATGAACACTGGTGGGGGCATGGGGGGCATGGGGGGCATGAGCAGGGGCTTCGGCATGAACGAGCAAGGCCACATGGGTCACATGGGTCCGATGGGAGGAGGCTCTATGTATGGAGGGAGCAGTGGAGGAGGAAGTGGAGGTGGAGGCATGGGCAACCGCATGATGCAGATGAATCAGATGGGGCAGATGAATCAGGTGGGGCACATGAATCAGATGAATCAGATGGGTCCCATGAATCACCCGGGCCAAGGCATGCAGCAGCACCCACAGCAGCCCCCGTTTCAGAGCAGCGGAGGGTTTGGTCTGAGTGGCATGAACAGCCCAGCGGGAAGCCCTAGAATGGGCGGCCCCCAGCAGGGGCTCCTGATGTCACCCCGTAACCGAGGGAGCCCAAAGATGGGCGCCAACCAGTTCTCACCTGGAGGTGAGAGTTGTCTGCTAATTTAGCATCAGTTATTTATAAATTGATAGACTTGTTGATTGGATTAATCTGAGTTATGTTTTCCTTTTCAGGTATACACTCTCCCATGAGTGGCATTGTCAGTGGTGGAGGAAGCGGAGGGAGCACCACCACCTTCTCCAGCAGCTCCCTAAACGCTCTACAAGCGATCAGTGAAGGAGTAGGGAGCTCCCTCCCCTCAACCCTAACATCCCCCTCGCCAGCCCTCAAACCAGACAGCTCTCCCAGCGTCCACTCCTCCTCCTCTTCCTCTCAGCCCACTCAGCCGGCCAAACCAGGTCAAGATGGCTCCAAAAGCCCAGCGGGAGGCTTAGGGCCTGGGCCCAGCGACCATCACCACCCCATGCACCATCACCACCATCATCAGCATCCTCAGGCTGAGAGTTCTGGAGACCGACCAGACAGCCAGGCAGCTACAGCAACTAAAGAGTCTGGAGAGGGAAGCAGTGAGGCAGGGGTAGCATGCTCCGAACCTGCTCGGAGGGTGCCAGACAGTAAGGGGCATAAGAAGCTGTTGCAATTGCTGACTTCCCCAACTGAGGAGCTGGGAATAGGTGGTAGCGGGCCAACTGGGCCCCCTGTACCACCACCACCACCAACCAGCAGCACTCCTGCAGGCTCAGACAGTAAGGACCCGACCGGAGGCATGACTAGCCCCTCGTCTACTGGGGTCTCCTCCTCTTCTTCAGCCAGTGCCAATCCAGGCCAGGCGACTGGGCCAGGGGGCGTGTCAACATCACTATCATCAGCCCACTACACAGGCTCGCTTCAAGAAAAGCACAAGATCCTCCACAAGCTTCTTCAAAATGGCAATACCCCAGATGAAGTAGCTAAGATCACAGCTGAGGCTACAGGAAAAGTGTCACTGGGGAGCCAGGAGGGCGGTGAGGTTGGAACAGGAGGATCAGGGGCCGGGACCGGGACTGGGATGATCACGGAGCCCAAGCAGGAGCAGCATAGTCCCAAGAAGGAGAAGACTCATGCCCTCCTCCACTACCTCCTCAACAAGGATGATTCCAAAGAGCCGGCGGATGTCAAGCCTAAACTCGAAGAGCTAGAGGGGAAGGGAGCCCCAGGGGCCGCTGGCGGCCCTGCACGGGGCGGCCCTGGATCTGGGCCTGGCCCTGCACCCGAACATCCTGAGAGCAAGATCAAGTCAGAGCCACCTGATGACGTAAGATTGCTTCTTTGTTAAGACATGATTGGATAACTGCAACTATGATATTGACATTAAGGTAGCCACAGTACAGAGTATATCCAGACATGTTACACCAAAGGCAACTGCACTGTTTGGTGCTGCCTTTGACTTACAGTACCACTTATGATCTGGATGAATGTGAATCTTCATAGACATTTATGTAATAACTAATTTGGCCTATTTTAATCTTCAGTTGCACAACCTAGAGTCTATCCTCGGAGATTTGAGGGGTTCAAGCTCTGACTTTTACCCGGATCAGGCCGGAGGTGGAGGGGCTAACGACGCAGGAAACAAACCCCAGGGTTGCCTTGACGACAGCCTGCAGAGTAAGTGGTTCAAGGACCGAAGCCTATTAGAAGTGACAGTTACACGCAGGGCGGGTGTCATGACGTCAAATGTGATGATATCAATACAAAATGCCAGTGAAACGTCGTCTGGCATCATCATATGATTCTTTCTTTACAGCTTAATTTCTGGTCTTCATGCTACAAAAACAAGCCTCACTATTTCTCACCCTCTCTCTCTAGGCATGCTTTTGTTTTTGGGAATAGCACTTATTAATTTAATTTGATTTAATTTGGAAAATTCAAAGATTTAGATGAAAATGGATTCTTGAGCGTAAAAGCTGTTTGAAAGTGTGTTTCTACGTCATAACAGCATTAAATACTATGAAAACGTATGTATTTATCCTTACTCTGAATACTTGGTTTTTATCCATTCATTCTTATGAAATGTTCCACAAATCCATTATTTGAATTACTCAAACACTATAATGTAACATTTATAATCACGAAAAAATCAAGATATCAATATTTGCAAAATATTCCCATATCACCCAATCCTAATTTCATGCAAGACAGACATTATTCTCACTACTATTGAGGAAGACAGAGAAGTGTGTGACTAATGAGTTTATACTTTTTGTGTACAGGGAGTCCAGGAATGGGTCCAGGGCCTCGGGGGCCCTTCCAGAGGGCCATGTCCATGGATGGGAAGCCTCCTGGTGGGCCTGGAGGAGCAGGTAGACGCCCCATGCTCATCAAGCAGGAGAACATGATGGGCAGCCCAGATGGCTACCCAGGAAACATGGGTGTGTGTTCAAGTGGTTTAAGTATTTTCAGCACATTTTTCTCTCATCCATCTCTGCCTCGTCTTTCACTATTATAAGGGTATGTGTTACCCAATTTAGGTCCTTGACTATGTTTGAATTAGTCGTATCCTATTATCAGATAACCTTCAAAAGACACAGATTTAAGACCGTAAATGTTGAGGACCAAGACTGGGCCATGATGCTCTCCATAAACACTTTCTTGATACTGACACATGCAAATCTGGTGTTTATGTATTACCAGGACCAATGAACAGGGGCATGGTTCCCCAGAGGTCTCCCATGGGGGGTTCAGGGGACTGGGGCATGTCCCGCTCCAGTGCCAGTCCTGTGGGCTCAGCAGGACACCCTTCCATGATGCGCCCAGGCATGGAGTACAACAATGGCAAGGGCATGATGTCTGGACCTATGGTCAGCCGCTCCAACAGCGTACCGGGCACCAGGTCTATGCTGCAGCAACAGCTCATGGAAATGGGTACGTCTGTCATACTGCTGCCAGATGTTGATGGTGTTGACTCACTGACCGAAAATGTGTGCACACTCATCCGAATTACTTATTTTTACTTATTCTTTTAATGAATTCTTATTTCTTTTTTGGCATCTGACATGATGTTACATATGTCAATTAATACATAACTTTCCATCCCTGGTACATCCTACCTGTATATGTGTATGAATTGTGTATTGTCTTTGTGGTTTAGGAGGCTCTGCTGACATGGGCATGGGTATGAGCCCCTTCAGCCAGCAGGGCCAGCCCAACCAGTCCCCCTCCTGGCCGGACAATATAATGGGCATGGAGGGTAACAGGTCAGTGCAGCATCCCTTATTGTCTGTAGTCATTCCTGATTAGCTGACGTGAGCTCAGGAGGCAGTTTATACTGAACCTCACGATGTGTGTCTGTGTGTGTCTTGTAGGCGCCAGTTTGGCAACACCTTAGATGACCTCCTGGTGCCTCCCACCACCACTGAGGGTCAGAGCGATGAGCGGGCGCTTCTGGACCAGCTGGACTCTCTGCTAAATAACACGGATGGCATCGCTCTGGAGGAGATAGACCGAGCCCTGGGCATCCCAGACCTCGTCAGCCAGGTGGGTCATCAGAAAAGATATAAAAAAGATGGATTAACAAAACGCTCTCATCTCTGTGCTCTCCTAGATCCCCCTAGAAGCAAAGTAAAAGGAGAAATGATCAGTTTGCATATCATGACTCTTAAGTGAGCTTTATGTTCCTCTTTGCATTAGATATTTCAGTCATGACTCGCCGTGTTCAGACTGTTCTTTCGCTGAAGGGAGATAGATGAGCCCAGAGGGATCTGTCTGTGCTGCTTAGAAAAAGACAATTACAGAGCCAACCAATTGGAAATTAATCAATTAGATGGAGAAGTTTGACTGTTTTTGTTCTCTTGTCCTGTCTGCTCCAGACCCAGGGATCTGAGCAGCAGCTGGAGCCTTTTCCAGGGCAGGACCCGTCCATGGTGCTGGACCAGAAGCCTCTCTATGGACAGGGCTATCCCGGACCCCCTGCCATGCCTATGCAGTCTGGTTATGGAGGGAACCCCATGCAGGGACAGGGCCAGCAGGGGGGGTTTGGGCCCATGCTCTCTCAGATGGGCCAAGGTGGCAGCTTCCCTGGTATGGGTGGAATGGGCGGCATGGGACACCCCCGTGCCAACATGATGAGACCCAGGATGATGACTGCCAACAAGCCCATGAGGCTCCAGCTGCAACAGAGGCTGCAGGGACAGCAGGTACAGGAAGTTCACTGATTCATCAGTTTCCATGCAAACATGTAGCTTGTGTCCCGGTTGTCCCAATGCGGTACTTATTCTTATCTAACCATGTGAATATATAGTGCCATCACATTGGAAGAACTACAAATTTAGGTGTACTTATAAATGCTAATATGCATTTTAGAATCAGTGGAGGACCTTTTCACGTCTGGGAGAAAGTGAAAAATGTCAGTGGTGCAATGTTACAATAGCTAGAAATGAACAGATAGATTAATAGGAACTTGGGAACACATATTTTACCAGCTCTTGATGGCTTTTATATTTTTAAACTGGGGATAGCATCCTGGAGTTGCAGCTTAAGTGATGTCTGATGCATAATTTTCTGTTACCATACAATAGTTTCTTGTTTTCTAACTGCCAAAATGATGCACCATGTATAACCTGTAAATCTGTAATCTGTAAATAGACGGTATGGAAGTGGGACAGAGTCAGAGTAGCATTTGCTCCTCCATCTTATGCTGAATGTTGTTTTTCCCCCCTCAGTTCATGAATCAGACACGGCAGGGCATGGGCATGAAGATGGAGAACCCGGGAGGCAACCCTGGCATGAGGCCCAGCATGCAGCCTGGCATGGGAGGACAGGTAGATGACAAAAACTCTTCCAGATGAATCACTGATGATGAATACTGTTTTTGTAATATGAGACTTAATGTCACAGATTTTGTATTAATATCATAGTCAGAATCGGTAGGTCCACACATCCGCACATTCTCTGGTTGTGGTTTTCCTCCAGCAGGACACTTGTGTTTTTAGCTCTTTAGTCATCAGGAAGTCCCTCTAATGGATGGACGTGAACCAAAATCACGCATTAACATCTTTTAACATTTATAACTGCAGACTTAACGCTGAAGCCCACAAGTTATTCATGGATTACCAACATTTATAACAGCATTAATACCAAATAAAACACCAGCCAAAGGGATTTTACCCAATTTTAATCAATTAATTGTTAGCCAGTTTAGACCAGACACTGATGGACGTGTAGAGAACAGACTGATTGCCATGTAGAACTGGCTCAACAGATCCTGTGGCAGGCTCAACTTCCTCAGCTAGTGCAGGAAGTGCTCCTGGGCCTTTTGTCTATTTGCAGTCGTACTTCAGGTCCCGGGAGATAATGGATGAAATCTGAAGGTTTCCATAGCTGCCAAAGTCCTATTGAAATTTTTATTTATTTATTTTTTTGTTATATATTATTTTTGGGGAATGTTCTTTGCCTTCAATTGATAGTTTACACTCAGGAGGCAGACAGGAGCTGGAGGGTGAGAGAGAGGTGAATGGCAACAGAGTTCCCCAGACAGATTCGAACCAGTAGTTTATGTGGACATCCAAAATATGGTTAAAGGAATACAGTTACTTCCTCCTGGAGCTCACCTTCATCTCCACAGTTTTAAGCTTGTTCAACTCCAAGTTATTATGGCCTTGTGTCTGTATCATCTCTGTATCAGATGATGCTGATGGCCGACATGTCCTCTGTTGACTTTAATTTGAAAGAGGGGTCCACGACGATACATTCTTAGATACGTTGTTGTTGGTATAAAATTTTGCTTAATAGCTCTTTTTTCCTTATCTTAAAGATATCTTGACGCAACTTTCAAGTGATACAACTTTGTGAAGTTATATGACTGTTTATTTTTATTTTTGAATTTAAAATAACATCACAGATTTTTGTCCAAGAGACACCCACTGATTTTTAACGTTACATACTGTGTATTTTATAACATATACAGCATATATTTTATTAAAGCTCCAAATACATTCATACCACATGTCAATCCTCCTCCTGATGTTGTTTGTTTTGTGTAGCCGGGCTTCCTCAATGCTCAGATGATGGCTCAGCGCAGCAGGGAGATGGTCACCATGCAGATGAGGAGGCAGCGCATGATGATGCTGATGCAGCAGCAACAGCAGCAGCAGGCGGCAGCGGCCGCTGCTGCAGCTGCAGGAGGATTCAGTCCCCCACCAAACGTCACAGCTCCCGGTGGCATGGACAACCCCATGGGAGGGCCAAACATGGGCCAGCCTGGCCCCCAGCAGTTTGGCTACGGAGGGAACTATGGTGAGTCTACTAAGCCGAGGGCGCCCAGCAGGATACTGCTGCTCCCTGGTGGTGAGTCAGTGCACTGCAGGGTTTTGGTGTCAAATTTGTCATGTAAAAGGAAGATTGGCAGGTTTTTCAGGAGGCTGCCCATGTACATCTCCCTTGTCTTTGTTTTTTTATAGTCAGACCAAATATTGTTATTGAAGAGATAGTAAGTATCAGAACACACTCCCAGGCAACAGGATCGTCATCTGTCTTTATTTTTCTGTATCAATTGTCTATTTCCTGTGGAGAGAGGAGTGAACTGAGGGTGGATGATTTATCTCCACAGGGATGGGCCAGCAGGGAGACCCCTCGTTTGGCCCGTCGGGCGGCAGTCCTCCTAATGCCATGATGCCCGGCCGCCTGGGGCCTCAAAACCCCATGATGCAACAGCACCCACAGGGCGGTCCCATGTACCAGGGCGCAGATATGAAAGGCTGGTCACAGGGAGGCATGGGACGCAACAGGTATGAAATCAAAGACATTTACGGCAGGTACTACAACACTGTGCCTCAGATGCCATCAAGGAGAAAGTTTGGCTTCAGTTTTTCTTTTCTTGAATGCACACAGTTAAACTCTTCTTCCTTCCTGTCGCTGTCTTTCACCAGTTCATACCCCCAGCAGCAGTTTGGGCAGCAGGGACCTCCGGGGCAGCAGCAGTTTGGGCAGCAGGGGAATCCAGGCCAGTATGGTGGCATGATGATGAACGGGGGCATGCCAGCCAGCGGAGGAGGAGGTCACATGGGCCAGATGGGAGGGCAGATGGGTATGAACCCAATGGTGATGGGACGCATGCCCATGGGGCCCGATCAGGTAGGTGCAGAGGGTAGGAGAGTCTGAATGCTTAAAGGACAGGTTCACATTTTTTCAGGATTATCTTAAAACAATGCTGATATGCCCATATGTACACTGAAAGGGTTGTTGCTTGCTGTAATTGTTCCTCCCATCCAGTGGGTGCAAAGAAACCTCTTTTTATAGTAGTGTAATTGTAAGAGATGGGGGATAAAATGAGTTTGGGTTTGTTAAATCGAATGGGCATCACCCAAATTTACAGTATTTTAGTACCAAATATCTGCTTTGTGTTGCTATCCCTCTGCTGCGGCTCAATCTCTCTGCTGAGTGGGTTTCCATCCACCTGCTCTTATGTGCATCTTCAATTTGGGCATAAAAAATTTGACTGGTGTGATATCTGGTGTTCCATGTGGTTTACGTTAAGGGTACAGGCTCAAAGGTCATAGTCCATGTCCTTAAATGGACTTGTTTTGGTCTATAGCTTATCTTCTCTTTGCAATAACAACTACCCTATATAACTGGGCAGACTAAACCGTTTGACAGAGCGTTCCATATTGGCTTCGGATCCTCTCACAGGCAATCCATGGTGCTTGTTTTGATGCTGTGCTTTTTGCAATAAACCTTTTTATGCAAGTAAGTC
>NTHP01000014.1:2328310-2343944 GCA_003416845.1 Oplegnathus fasciatus
GGGCTTCATGCTCTGACACTCACACATGGCTTCTGCCTGTCAGACGCACTCACACAGTCAGCAGCAAATAGCAAAGATAAACTCAAACAAAGCACAGCTCTGTCTGCTGCTTCGGTGTATTTGCTTTAAGTTTTAAGAGGACAGAGGACGGGCTGATGCCAAATGTGGCTCTGAGGTACAGCTGAGTCGGGAGGGGAGGAGGAGGAGAGGGATGTTCTCATTGGAGGGGGGGAGACATCTGTCGCCCGTGGCTGCCTGCTGTCTGCCTTTAGCACCCAATGTCGGTGCTTGGCAGAAGTGAAATTCTTTTTTTCTTTTTTTTTTTTAACGTTCTGGTGTTTATTTTTTTGAGAGAAAGAAAGGAGAGGAAGGAGATGGATGTGTGGTGAGGCTGTTAAAGGTGGAGGGGCGGCAGCGGCGGTGGTGGTGGTGGTGATGGGGGGTATTTCCTGTTGAAGCAGTGGAACAGAGAGGGGGGGAAGGGAGGAGGGGGGTGACACAGATTAACAGCACACCTGTGGCTGGGTGTAGTTGTGGCTGGGTTCAGTGAAGCTTTAGGGCCGGTGGTAGACGTGACGCCGGAGCTCATTTTTGTGTGTGAGATGCATTTATGGTCGAGTGAAAAATGTTCCTCAGTGAATCAGAAAACACCGACATGTCGACTCCTTTAATACGTTCACATCCTCGACTGTTTGCTCTGATTTTTTTCACTCTTCCTCTGTTTCCTCTTTGTCTGCCTTCCTCCCCCTCTAAATGATCTTTCTTTCTCTCTCTCGCAGCCTGTAGTTATCACTCTCTGTCTGTCGAGGGGGTTTTAGGTAGACAGAGAACCCTCAGGTGTATATTTCTCTTACCCAGGGACCCAATTAGGAGAGGCACTTCTGTCGGATGAAAAGCCTAATTTGAAAAACAATAAAAAAAAAAGGTCATGTTGGAAGCTTTTCATAGCACAGAAAGCTCCCGTTTTGTTCAGCTGTCTGTTAAAAGATGACATACATTTTGATCTGCATCAGTTCTTCAGTTTTTTCGTTTTTGCTGTTTTGTGAGGAGCTTTTCAACACTAAACTCAGCTTCTGCTTCCCGATTTTAGTGCTTTGTTGAAGTGTTTATGAACGTATTTGTCAGCAGCTATAACTACCATATAAACAGTTAATGAATGATTGATAACAGTATTATGTTGCTGCAATCATATCTAATGATTTATAATGATTACACACATGAACAAATCCTCACAGTGTGTTATAAACTATTAATTTATTAACTGTTTATACACATGAACAAATCATTCATGGGCAGGTTTAAAACTGTTAATAAATGTTTATAAAACTCTCATGAAGACATGTTGAGCTTCAAAGTTCATTCTTGACCTCAGAAATCAGAAATAACTCAAGGTGTGCTTACTAAATTTGTACCAGAGTTTTAAGTCAAATCTCATGGCCTTCACTAGTGGATGGAGTTTGCTCAGCTGTCATGGATTTATAGTCATTATATGTATTAATCAGTGTAATAAATATAAAGATTAAATACTTTGTTTTTCTTTATACAGGACATATGTTATATGAAAACAACATTTTATTGTCAAATAACCATTAACTGTTTGTATACCAGTTAGAGATGCTTCATTAGGAGGAGTTATAATTGTTGACAAATACATTGATAAATGTCCATTTAACTGCTTATAACTACATTATAGTGAATTATAAACCATTTATTAAGTTTTTATATACTGCTTGTAAATTCTTAATAAAGGAAGTTAAAATAAAATGTTGCTGACTTTTACTGTGAAGCGGCTGCAGACGTTTTATCTTTGCAGTTGCTCAAGCACTCTACTTTTGAGGTACTTTACTTGAGTGCTTTCATTTTATGCAACTTTATACTTCTTCTCCACTGCATCTCAGAGGGAAACTTTTTACTCCTCTACATTTGTCCAACAGCTTTAGTTACTTTTCAGATTACAGTTTTTCAGACCCTTCCTGTCCAGTGAAAACCATGTGTCTCCAAATTTAGTGATTTTGAATTTTTCTGATAAACTGAAGGATGAAGTGTTCATTTATGTGTTGAGAAAATTCTCCTCCTTCTTAAAGATATAATCTTGAAGATTTTCATTTAAATTAATGTCTGTTAAGTTACTATCTATCACTGAATGAGGCAACACAATGGTGACTGAGCCCATGGCCCACTGATGAAAGCCCTTGCATTTGCAGTATTACGACCCGGGTGTCAGCAGCAACTTTCCCGGAAAAATCACAAGCAGTGCACAGTTAGGCTTTTAACAAGGCTTTTAATGCAACAGACTCACTCTTCAACTCACCTGTGTGCGAAGTGGCGTACTGTTTTTTCTGGTCTCTACTTGTGTTGCGAGTAAACAGTTTGTATGGCCGAACAAACAAAGAAAAGATCGATGACTACAGACGATGAAACTTGGGAAGTGAGGTCCAAAAACACACATGCAATTACCGATTATTGCCATAGGTGCCGCGAAAGACAATGAAATGAAAATCTTCGAGATTACAACTTTAAGATAAAAAAAAAAAAGATAAAATATTTAAAACCCTCCATGGATCAGCTGAAAAAATGCATCGTCACAAAGATGAAAACCGTTCTGTTTTTCTGAGCTCATGAGAAGTTTACTTTTTAGAGATACGTGGTTCTCACAGGACAGCAATGCTACAAACATATGATGATCTTATAGACCATGATGCATTGCTGTAGATTAAACGAAAATACAACATACATACACATTAATGCAGCAGTAATATTAATCCAGAAACATCATATATAATAGTAAAACACTGGAAGGAGCAGTTTTCTACATGAAGAGCACTTTTGATACTTTAAGTACATTTTGCTGATAATACTTGCATATTTTAACTTAAGTAAGGTTTTGAAAGCAGGATTTTTACTTGTAGTGGAGTATTTTCACAGTGTGCTATTAGTACTTTTACTTAAGTGAACGATCTGAGTACTTCCTCCACCACTGGTTATGTTTAACAAACAGCTGCTTACTCATAACTTGATAGTCAAATTTAAGATCTGCTTTTTTTTTTTCTTTGGTTAGTTTCTTGTTGATTGATCAGGACTGGATGTTTTTAAATGGTTGTTGGATGTGCAACAAACATGCAACAAGTGAAAGTGAGATTTAAATTATTTAGATTACCTCACACTGCGAACACAATCTCTTTGTTTGCAGGGTTTGCACTTTTAGCACATTGAAATGATCACGACTTACACTGCCATGATGAACACATCACTTAATGCACAATTTCTCTGCATCATGCAGCCCTATTTGTAATAATATATTAATTTAAATGTCTTCCTTGCTTGCTGACATTAGAGCTGAGTGTCCAGCGCTGATGTTGGCCTTTCTGTCTCTCACCCTCCCTCAAGCCGTGTGTGTGTGTGTGTTTATCGAGAGAGGACGGAGGGTCATGTGTGTGCGTCTCCATGAGTGTGTGTTTGTCTCTTTGACTGACTCACTCTCCTCACATCCCTGATCTGAACTATTAAAAGCGTGGCTGTCCTAAGGCATGAGGGATATGATGGCTGATCCTTCACCTCTCAGCATCTCTCTCTTCTCCTCTCACTCCCGCTCACTCCTCGCCCAAGGAGTCCCGACCTCGACCCTCAAAAAACAAAAAAATGCAGATGTTTTGGGTTGTTTTGTTTTTTTTTCATTTTATTCAGTACATCCTCTCTCTTTTATCCCGCCGCCTGGTTTTGAGGAAGGACCGTGAGGGGGAGTGCGGAGGAAGCTGGCTGTGAGGGAGTAAACCCAGAGAGAGGGGAGGGAGAGTGGAGGTTATTCTGCTCTCGTGGGTCTGTTAGTGAGTGTACACCCATGCAGCTGCGCCAATTAGCCCTGCTATGTCTGAATCCCCCACTCACCCCACACACATATATATACACTTATCCACATCCTCCTCTAAGCTGCTTAACTAACTACACACAAGTAAGTGTGTATTATACTCATTTCTTTCAGACTTGCATGTTCACTTTTTCTGTGTGTGTTTTGTAATTTATGTTTGCGTGCATTTCTGTCTACACCCCCCCGTGTGTGTATACAGTATATATATATATAAATGTGTGTTTGACAGCCAGCGATGATGCCAAGCTCGGGGAGGAGAGAGGCGAGGCGCAGCTCCCTCTCGTACGATGCCGCTGTCACATTGGATCAGTCAGGCCGGTGCACAGGCAGGCAGGCTGGCAGGCAGCGGCACACAGCCGTGGGAATGACACTGCACTTCTGCTCTGGGAGGGACTGACGGAGCGCGAGCAAGGAGAGATGGGATACACAGGGGTCAGGGCGATATTAGCTTCAGCTGTGCTTTGACTTTATGTGTTGTTGTATGTCATTAGTCCGCAGGTTTTGCATTTGTCATGGTGCTGCTTTCTTGGCCAGACCTCCCCAAAAGACCCTAAAAACTTATTTTCTCAATCAGCTTCTAACTATGACTGATGGGGTCCTTCATGAACATGCAATTTCTGCCAAAGTTGAAACTATTTTTGGTTATTTTGCACAAAAATTCCTGGTGTTGTTGTGGTTTTTCTCATCGGTTTAAAGTGGGATAGGGCTCAGTTGGAAAAAGGTGCTGTTAACATATTTCTGTGCACCAATCAGAGTGTAGCAACATTTGAATCATATGACAGTTGTGGGGCTGTTTGCTCATGTTGCCAGGCCACAGTCAATCAAATCTGGTCAAACCACACCCACAGTGATCTAAAAATAAAAGCAGATAAACTGAGATTTTGAGTGTTAAACTAGAAATCTCATTTACAGGGTTCGTACGGGTGCTGGAAATTTAAAGTGCTTGAAACTGCTTGAAATTGTAATTGCATTAATATAATAAATTGCTATCTGACTGGGTAGTTTGCTTTTTAGATAAAGAAATAATATACGTCGGAGAGAGCCTAATTGGTTTGAGTATAATTTACCACAGCCGTAAGGTGTTCGAAAATTTTGAAAATGCACATTGAAAATGCTTGAAAAGTGCTTGAATTTGACTTTGGAAAAGGTGTAGGAACCCTGCATTTAGAGAAGATCAATACCACTCAGTATGTTTGTACATCAAATATAAAAGTAGAGCAAACAGCCGGTTAGCTTAGCTTAGCATAAAGACTGGAAACAGGGGAACTGTTAGCTTGGCTCTGTTAAAGGTTAAAAAAACCACTTATCAGCACCTCTAAAGATCACAAATTAACAGATTATATCTGGCTTGTTTAATATGCATGTACAAAAAACAAAAACCACAAGTTTTTTTTTGTACAGATTAAAAAACAAGATTTAACATGTTAATTTCTTTCAGTCCAGGCAGTTAACTTAGCTAAGCTAAGCCAAATTTCTGTTAGTTGTAGCTCCATATTTATTTAACAGTCATGAGAGTGGTATCAATCTACTCATCTAACTTTTGGCAAGAAAGTGACTAAGCGTATTTCCCAAAATGAACTATTAAGTATAAAGAGGAGATGAAGAGAAAATCCCAGAGACCTTAATTTGAAATTCTAGTCCAGATCCTACTGTAAAGTTTTCAAAAATATCAACATCAGGCAGAATTACAGTGAAATGTGTAAAGACATCTACAGTTATCCATTTTATGTGATAGTCCAAAAACAGTGTCTGAAAGTACATAATATTTAGTGGGATTAAGTTTGGCTTCAGTGAAAACAAGCAGATACAGAAATTGGCGTTTTCAGGCAAAATGTTATTTCCGACTTTCAAGTTAACTCAAGGACAAATGTAACAGGAGTTTTGGGGACTTTAGGGCACCTCAGTCGGACACTGTAAGGTTAAATAAGTCTAACACTAACATGTGGACATTGGAGTATATTGTCAGGCATACTGTACATGCTGGTGTGTGCCTGTGTGTGTTGTGTATACAGCAGAGTGGGTGTGAACAGGACCAGTCATAGTGTTTGTTGTGTAAGCACACCTGATCCCTGCTCTGGCTCTGTTTAGGGGTAAGCAGCAGCAGCAGCAGCAGCAGCAGCAGCAGGCCGATCACCCGTTCAGACTCAGTGACAAGGTTACTGTCAGGTTAATGGGCTTGACCGTAGGCGCTGGTCACGGGAGTGCAAGTGTTAAATACTGTCATGTTCTGTTGTTTTTATTTAAGCGCAGCAGCATAACCTATTTCCTCTGATATGATCACTGTTGCTGTTGCCAGATTGTAACTGAGGCAGTTCAGGTTAAGTGGGCAGCCTCAGGCAAGGGCATGACTGAATACAGGAGGACAGTGGAGCACTTTTTTTGCTCATTATTGCCGTGGCTCGGAGTATCAACAGTCTCATACACTGCATCTGTTGTGGTTGTGCGTTGAGTGCACAGGCGTTCAATCCAGAGACCACGTTTTGGAGCAAAAACGTATCAGGAATACAACCACTTGTGATTAAAAATTAATTTCTTGTTATTTAGCGTTTCATTTTTAAATGGGTGATATTTCATTTGGAACAAAGCGTTTCTTTCTGAACATTTCCCAGGCAGTGTGCTAATTAAACTTAAACACAAGGGAGAAGGTCTATTTTAAGGCAACAGCAACAGGGCTGATAATTGCTCTTAAAGAAGGAGGAGGATGCTTTTGTAGGACTCAGGTTTTTAATATTGGGATGTAAAGAAAAGGAGCAGTTACTGAAGAAACTGCTGTCAAGTTTGTTTGTGTTAAACATGCAACTGTGTGTGTGTGTGTCTCTGGTTACTGTTGTTGTTGCACACAGAGTGACGGCTCTGAACACACATTAATCTGATTTTGCTCATGTTGTCATCGGATATCCAGACACAGATATGGATGTGGTCAGGCCTGTGTGTGTAATTTCTGTCTATTTTGATTAAACACTCTCCTCCATCACACTTCTTTTATTCTTGGGGCTTAGCTTAGCATAACCTTTGTTTCCTTTTTTGCACATAGGCCTATAACTGTGCAAACAGCTTCAAAACAGACAAAGAAAAAGAAAATAATCTTCCAATAAAATGTGACAGAAAAGGTCAAGGCCTCATACAGTGGCCTACCAGCTTGAAATACGATATAAAGAACATAAATTAGAAATAAAGTCATGTATACAAACAAAAAAGGGAAAAATAAGAGGCACACAAAATGAGAAATGCAGCCCCAGTTGGCTGACAATCATAATGATCATACATAAAAATTCAAGATTCAAGAAAGCTTAATTGTCATCATCTCAACAACAAAACTGTAGTTGCATCTCCAGTCAGGTGTCAAGTAGAAATAACAGCATAAAACTACCAAATGTATGTGTATTTCTTTAAAAGTAATGACAATTTCTTTTAAAAGAAAAAAAAGATAGTGAGCTCCGTTTAGCTTTTCCATATCTGTGCACTATGATATCTTAGAGAATCCTGGATAGGTCTGGTTTTACAAAAAAAGAAGGTGAAGATTGTCATCCGGTCTGGTTTTATGAGTGAAATCCAGAATTAAGTTTAAAGGAGATACTAACAGATGATGAGAGAGAAAGTGGTAAACACTTATATTTATATATAAACACACAAAGAATGCTGCTTCCCAGGTTTGTCCTCTCTTATGTGGAGTTGTGTATCTATGAATGTATAGTATATATTTCCACGTATAGTCAAAAACTAGTGCTGCAGGTAATGATCACTTACTATCGATTAATCTGCTGATTATGTTCTTGATTAAGTGATTAATTGTTAGGTAATGAAAAATGCCCATCACAGTTCCTGGCATATATAAATTGCTTGTTTTGCCTGAACAGGAGTCCAAAACCCAAAGATGTTCAGCTCAGCTAATCAGTTAAGTGACTGACCATTTAATCTCTAGTCCTAAACCTTGTTCCTTTGTCTGTCCAGGCTCGCCCAGCAGTACGTCTACCCCCAGGCGTTCCTCCAGCCCAGCCTGGTGCTGCAATCCCAGCTCAGCCCCACAGCAGCAGCACTCGCCTCCCCTTACCTGGACTACAGCTCGGCCTACAGCCACTACGCCCCCACAGGACTGGAGCAGTACCCCTACACCCCTTCACCGTCGCCCTCCGCTGGCTACCTCAGCTATAGCTTCTCCCCCGGCACGCCGGCGCCCGCTCTCACCGCGTCCCCGACCCCTCCAGCTGCCATCCACCCTCCTCTGGCCGCACTCACCACCATGTCGGCCGCCCCGCAGGCCTTCCTCCACTACCCTCTGCACCAGCCCGACCGCATGCAATGAGCAGCTCTGAGTAGAGCTGGAGCTGCTGGACTGATGATTTAAAAACAGCGTGACTGTTGACCTGTGACATCATCAGGATGAGACTGGATAACCAGGAAGAGAGTGTGATGTAATCAAAAGGGCTTTTAGAAAGCACTCTCATTCCTGTTTTTTTTCTATATTATTGTTGTAATAGTTAATAAAAATGTTTTATTGCTACGGTCATCAGCATACGATGTGAATGTTTTTCATAAGTGGCAGAAGTCCGGTACTGGAATGGGACGACTGGTAATCTTCTGGACGTTTCTCTCTTACCCCCTGACCCTCAGCTCTGAGGTTGGAGGCAGGTTGAAGCGGATGGGTAAAGACAATGAGAAATATGTCTGTTTGACATGATGCTGCGGCGGCAGTTTCTCCAAAGGTACTGAGTCGAATGCTGGATATTAGCCAAGCTGAGAGCCAGTTCCTCTTTCAGAAACGCAGGTCCAATTACCTCCACTTCAAGGTTACATTTCTGTCTATGGCCTTAGAGATCTCTCTCTCTCTCTCTCTCTCTCTCTCTCTGTACCTGGTTCAGTTTGTGTTTGTCATTTTTATTAGTCTCTCATCTCAAATGAACAAAATGTTTATTATGCTCCCTTGTGTTCCTTTTATCTACAGCTGCCGAGTCATTACACGGAGATAATCACAATTTAACAGAATATGCAATTATGATGATAAAGAATGAGCATGAATAAGGTAGACAACACTGGTATTTTGTTTTTGTATTGCTACTGCTAGAACATTACTCAGAGAAAGACTCTGTTAACACTTAAAACACAATAGTGATCACAAGAAACTCCTTTTTGACCTGTAACTTTGGGGACTGTTTGGTTTTATGATCCTTAAATTACAAAGTTGTCAATACATATCAAGTAAATGTGTTTGGATGTAGGCGTCAAGATGTATGTTGTCACTGAATATGTGCGAGTGTGCTTGGTGTCTGTTTCTGTGTGAGTGAGTGAGAGAGAAATAGAGCGATGCAGTATACGCCAGTGTCAGGCCCGAGCTCCTTTTCCAGCCCTTTGTACTGGTCAGACTTGTTTCTTTGTTTTGTTTTGTTTCCCAGCTGCAGAATACAGACAGATGCTTTGGCGATGATACTGGAGTCTCACGGTGCTGTGGCACCACCTTAGTAGTCATAAACCAAGCCATACATCACATTTAAAACAAATATGCAAAATAAAAGGAATATTTCTAAATAAGACGTGCTATCGTTTCCTGGGTGCGGTCGAATTGCAGTAATTTTGTTTCAAGTCTTTGGGAAACAGCTGCTGCATGACACTACCAGGAGCCTGGAAAGTCACACATGAGTCATATAAGTCTTTTCGTTGTGTTTTTAGGGACTTCACACTGATGGACAGGTAAAAGTGTCAAAGTGAAGACTATATTGGTTAAAGGAATAGTTCAACACTTTGGGGAATGCGCTCATTAGCTTTCTTGCCAAGGATTAGATAAGAAGATCGTTGTCAATCTCATGTCTGTGCTGAAAATACGAAGCTAGGCCAGTTAGCCCACTAATTAACACATTATATCGTGTTTGTTTAATCTGTACGAAAACTTAAGTCGAAAAACAAGTTGTGGTTTTTATGTGGGGTTATGTGTCGGACTGTTTCTTGGCCTGGGAGCAGTAACTTCCTGGAGTTACCTGGCAACTGCTCCTTGCCAAACATTTGTCTGGCACATACCATAACCCTGAGTATGGATTAAACAAGCAAGATACACAGTAACATGCTAATTAGTGAGCTTCAGAGATGCTGGTAGGTGGATTATGGAAAAAGCCAGGCTAGCTGCTTCCCCCTGTTTCCAGGCTTTATGCTAAGCTAAGCTAACCGGTTGCCAGCTGTTGCTTTATATTCTAACGTGCAGAAAGAAAACGAATAAGTGTAGTTCCTAAAATGTTGAACTATATCCAAGAGGCATTGACTTTGTACAAACCTAACATTTTTTGGGTTTTTTTAAGTCATATACTGAACATTATGGCTTGAAGTCGCTAATTTGACTGCACTGTAGGCTACATCAAACTTTAAGGATAAGGCTAGAGATATTCTATATTTTTGTTATTGTCAACAAATCCCATGAAAAGACCAAAACCTATGCATTATCCTGTCTCTCAATTCTTTCCGACAGCCTGTCTGTGGCTCTCAGCCTCGAAGCCCATTAATTCCCACTGAAGACATAAATCTTTAAAAACAGTAAATAAACATATAGTTTCTTTTTCTTTTTCAAAAAAGGCTTAATAATATCCCAAAACAGCTGGGCACTGTCGTTTTTAGAAAATCTTTCTCAAACAGGAGTAAATATTGTATTTGTTGAGGACTATTTTTAGCTGCGGATTGATACATAATTTGGTGCTCTTGTGATTTACAGCAGCAGGATGGTGTATGTGGGATCTACTCAAAATAAACTACTAGTGTCCATGTTCATAATAATGAAGGAACATGTCCCCCAGTGCAACAGTCTAGCTCAATGATGTGTTTTATTTATAGTTTTTGTACAACAATGAACTCTATGGCACAGAGGAATAAGATATATCAGACAACACAATGATAGGAGAATTAATTCATGGTTGTTTTGATCTTTTCATGGGATTTGACCATAAGAAACATGTAGAATACCACCAGACTTATCCTTTAACTGTCTTTGTTTTGTCAGGGCCCTGGAGGTGGAGTCGCATTGTAGTTTATCAGCTGTGATGCACAGGAGCAGAAGACAGTGAAAGATAAATGAATGTGTCAGTTTTAACCAGGTTTCTTATCAAACACGAGCAATAGTCCGCCTTTGGGTGAACCCTGTCTTACCCAAACAACCCCTCCCTTAACTACAACTCCCTGCATACCTCACATTAATGTAACCTATAACTGCATTGTTTTTCTTAAAGCACACTTGCCACTGTGAACTGTTGCCTTTTATGATTCATTCTTTGTCCAAAAATCATTCTGGTTCAACTAATTCCACATTTTAAATGTAAGAGTCTGACATGTGCTCTTTTCGCCCTCTTCTGGTCAAAATTATTTATTGCAGCTCTCATTTTCCTCCATGCCCAACAGCTCCACGAAATGCGAAGTGTAAAGGAACAAAAATGACCCAAAACTTGTATCAAGTTTTTATGTTTATTATCATTGAAATGTTTATTGAAACACCTTGTGCTCCCAGTAAGGATCAAATAATAAAAGGAGACTCAATGTAAAGCTTGCACAGCTGATCTGCAGTGAACAGACCTACTATCAAAGTCTGGGATACAACATTTCCTTTGGATTGCGCTGGTTCAGAACAAAAAAGCAGATGGTTTGTGTAAAAATGAATATCATAGCAAATACCACAGTGAGGGGAGGAGAAATGATCATGTCTTAAAAATTGATGACGAAATGAACACAGTTCATGGTACGAAACAGGAGAGCGGTAATGAAAATAAAACGAAATAAAAAGTACTGTATCTGCAATCTTGATCATGCACGTACACACATATACACACTCACTTGCAAACACGCTCATACGCACAGGCAGGCGCACACACATGCACACGCTCACTCTCACGCACACACTTGCACACACACACACACATACTGCAGAAGTATCCACACACACGAACACAAACCCACAGATAAAATGTAGTGATTGAAAATAGTGAAACCCTGGTAAAATCTAATGGTATCATACATCCACGTCTTGTGTCTGAAGTGCAGAAAACAAAATGAACCTAAAAAAAAAACAAAAAACTAAAATGGAGATAAATTCAGATGAATAATGAAAAGCATGCCCATCTTCACTGGTCTAACCCAACTTGAAACGACCACAAACCCAGAGTGTTGCCCTCTCTATCCTACCCAAACCCCAACCCCCACCCCTCTACTCCACCCTCACCTGCCCCATGCCCTCTTACCCTTCTCATATCATACCCACATCCCCGCCTCACCCTCATCCTGCCCTCGCGCTCCACTACTTTTCCACCACCTGCCTCCCCAAATCTCTCTGCTCAATTTTCTCAAGGTCTCCACGCTCCTCTGAGTCGCAGGTGAAGGCTTGGATGGGAGGAGGAAGCAGGCGGGCTGGGGGGGAGGACGAGGCGGTTGCTGGTTCAGGCTCTGGTCACCATTTATCAAAAACACAATGTCCAGTTCAGAATACAGAGTGAGGACTGGGGGGTAGAGGAGTCTTGTTGTGTGTTGAGGTTGAAGGTTGTGAACCTGTTTGTGTGTCGGTTTTTACAGTGGCACTGGAATAATCTTATCATGTGTTAGTCTAGATGTGAGTATTTGGGTTAGTCTTGTGCGATGTCATGTGAAGGCATGGGGGTGCTGGAGGTGGGGTTGGCGTAGCTCAGGGCCTTGTCCCTCATCCCTCGGCCCCAGTCGGAGAAGGGGTGCAGAGGCAGGTTTATAGGGCTTGCGTCTTGAGCTCGATGGGCTCGCCGCGGGTGTCCTGCTGGGTCTCGCTCTCAGGGGGCCGGCTGCCCTTCAGTGTGGCCAGGCGCTCGGACAGACCTCTCATGCGCGGGAACAGCATGAAATCGTACAGGAGGGCGCCCATGGCACCTCCTATCATAGGTCCGACCCAGTACACCTGTGGGCAGCAAACATCAGGTTAAACATTTATCAGTTAACACAGTGTTCAGTCATTTACGATTTCTGATGAGGTCGATATCTTCAGTGTGATTGCAGGTCTTACCCAGTGGTTGATGAAGTTCCTGAACAGCACAGCAGGGGCAAAGGACCTAGCAGGGTTCATTCCAGCCCCAGTGTAGTACATCTAAAACACAAGACACTTGTTACTGTGTTGTGTTGTAAAATATTTCATTATTGTTTAATATCTATGTTTCCATGTGACTCACCCCCATGAGATGTCCAATGGTGACGGAGAAGCCGATGGATAGGGCAGCAGATCCCAGGCGTCCGTTTCTCCTCTCATCGGTCACAGCGAAGATGCACACCACAAGCTGCATGGTGAGGAAAACCTCCACAGTGGTGGCCATTCCCAGACTAATGCCAGGCTGCAGCTGGAGATGCCCAGACGGACAAAAAGATATTTATAAATATTTGCACAAGAGGTTTATTGAGCATATGCTACTGAATTTCTCTTTTTTTTCAGAAAAATTATGAGTCACTGGAAATAATTATACATGAGGCTTTTTCAGGTATTTAAAACCATGTTTTCAAAAGATGGTCTGGTTGAAACATACTGATACCACTAATGGAATCCTCCTTTACCAAATCCATGCATGCCATGTATCCCTTGGATGAAATCAACCTACGCCAAAACAGGTCTACCTCACCTCTCCCAACATTGCTATACTTGTTGAATCATCCACATTGGGTCCTTACCGTGTTCATCGCCATGTTGCCTCTCATGTTGCCGGGTGTGACCCCGTACAGCACGGCAGCCCCAGCTACAGCACCCAGGCACTGGGCGGCCATGTAGAAAATGGCGCGGAAAAGAGACATCTGTGAGCCAACAAGGTAGGCAAAGGTGACGGCAGGGTTAATGTGGCCGCCGCTGATGTGGCCGATGGACTGGATGAGGGTGGCAGCTGCTAGCCCAAAGCACAGGGCCACATGAAGGACATGATGAGGCCCGGTGGTCCAGCGCAGCGCAGCGCCCATGCCAAAGAATACGAAAAACATGGTCCCGAAGAACTCTGCGAAGACCGCCCGCCAAAAATTCATGGACCGGAACTCCCACATGGTGATTGTTCACTTGAGGCTCTCCACCAGATGAAGAAGATTCTCTAAGAATAAATCAGGGCGAGTCTAGAAAAGGTAAATGTGTACCTTTTTGGTCCTCTTCAAATGCCAAAAATAACAAAAAAAGGATCTCCCTTTTGTAGTCAGCTAACTCGGCTGACCAGAAACACTCAGAGAGTCAGTTCAAAGACAAAACAGGACTGCAGAACGTCAACAGACGAATCCACTCAACAGATCTTTACCAAGCCGTGAACTGGGTTGGTAAAGTCAACTCAGCTGCGTTCGCTTGCCACCTCTGTCCACCTGTCGCAAAGACATAGGTGTGAGATAACGTGGGAGTGTGGGTGGAGATCTCAGGTGAGACGAGTTGTCAAGAGGAGGTGGGCATCAATACTAAAGGGGTGTTTCTAAAGTAGAGACGGGGATAGACAGAGTGTCCGGTGGACCTTTTAGCCTCTCTGACGGAGGGGAGAGGGCCAGACAGGGGCTTTATAATACCCCCCAGGGGCCCCAGGTGACGCCATAATCCCCCTGTAGGGCCAAGGGCGGGGGGCGGCAATGCTGGACATCCTAAATCAAACAAACTTAACCCCTCTGTCGCCCCCCTATAACAGACCGAGGCCAAAAGAGAGGCAGTGTATCCGAGAAGAGAAACAGATAAAGCGAGAAGGAGTGGAAATCAATGAAAGATATTTAGTGGAACTTTGAGAGATTTTGGATAGACAACAGGAAGTATTGTATCTTATATTCAGGGGGAGTGAAACTAAGAGGAACAGCCACGGCGAAGAGCAGCTGGAGCTGAGAGGAGAAAGTTTTCTTTGGGGCGTATGTCATCTGTTGACATATCATAACTGTCATAATCAGGGGACGCAAATGCTGATGGACAAGGACAGAAAACACACATGCGTGCACAAAGACATGCACATGCACACACACACACACACACACACATACACGTATATGCACATGCAGATAATACAGTTGGGGCCCCGGACGGAAGTACCCAAAGCTAACAGCGCTGAACTGACCCATACACTAAAATGCCTGACCCTGTGAAACCATTGTCTGTAGCAAGCATGTGGGCTACATATGGACAGAGACAAGACGAAAAATACATATTAAACTAAAGCACAGAGGTAACAGCTAGCAAAGCATTATGCTAAATGCTAAAGCTACAGCTAGAGCCTGTGATCACATTTATTGATTCTGTTTATTGCTTCCACCAAGCACTGAAGATGATAATCTTTAAGAGAAAAAGAAAAGTCTCCGTCTTGTGGCAGCAGTCGCTGCAGAGGCCTGAGATTATGAGCACTAAGACCTGAACTTGACTTTGCCTCAGAGCTCAGGGACGTCACTGGCACTGCTCCACAGCCAACGCCATGTGGTGGAGATACCAGGAGGTGAAGAAAAAGTCAGTAGGACTAACCCTAACCCTGTGCAAGAAGGGGAAACGATGAAAATGAAAGTGTGGAAAAACACAAACGATGAACCAACAATAATTCACACAACACAGCGGATTGTGTCTTCTGTTGTGACAGGGGCTTCTAGGAGGTGCTTGGCATTATGTGGGAGTGAGTGTTTGCTTGTGTGTGTGTGTGTGTGTTGCAGGAGGAGGTGTGACCAAAGCCCTGAAAGTTCTGTCTGTGTGGAGCTGGGGAAAGGGATAGGTGCAGTAGGGCAGCAGGGATGTGGAGGGGGAGCGGTGGGGTTACTGAGCAGCACCAGGGCATCGCGCTGACCAGTCGAGAGCCATCACTGTTGGGGGGA
>NTHP01000014.1:2344039-2362660 GCA_003416845.1 Oplegnathus fasciatus
GGGGTGATGATGAATGCAGAATGCTGACATTGCCGTTTTAACTCCCTTTTATACATGTTAGAAAGAACACACACAATGCAAAATGCTGGCGGCACTGTGGCAGTTATAGCTATTGTGCACGCTCTGTGTGTGTGTGTGTGTGTGTGTGAATAGTTTATGTATGTGTATGTGAGCACTGTGCATGTGTGTAGTCAAATTACACTGCTATAGTGATACTGATTGCTAAAATGGTTTTATTTTAGAGTCACTGTCAAATCCAGATAATACAGTGTACAGTATGTTTTACCTTAGTTATTAATATTAATACATCATAAATATATTGTTTGTTATATCAAATATTGATTTTAAAGGGTCAGTTCATTCAAATTACCAAAAAAACATATTTTTTTACTTGAAAATGTGTCAGTTTTTTGTAATTTGACTCAACAGACCTTTTAAATTACATGCAAAACATACCTTAAGACAAGACAAACACAGCAACTTATACCAAAAACACACAAATATGAATAAAGGTTTCATGACAGCAAAAAGCATTACTTCTCGCACACCCAAACATGCACGTACACACACACGCTCATTGTATGCATTTTAAATTACAAAGCTTATTTCCACTGAAGGCGTTCTTTCTGAAGAGCCATTACAGAGGTATGAAGGTCCATTTGATTGTGAATAGGAGGCTTCGGAGAAGAGACGGACACTAACAGGCACAGACATGAGAGAGATGTTGGACTGATTGAGAGCATCATTGAACCCTCAGTGCAGGGCAAGGACCTCTTTAGCATTTCAAAGCATTCGCAGACACGGGATGCAACTGAAAATGGCGAACATAAGGGTGTTTTTCAGCAGGATTTCAATGAGCCTCCATTATATATTCCAATGATGTGCAAATGTGAAAGTAACAACGCTGAATCTCACAATATTGGCTACACCTTTACATGCACTAATGATAGGCTTACTAGGACCTCAGAGGTCACATTCACATTATCAATGCAGCTTCCACATTCATTTCTCTTCACATGTGCAACAAAAAGCAGCAGGGAAGGACTCATTTTAGCCAGAATTCGTAGAATATTACGAACCAGGATAACTCACTGTCACCTGTCACCTAAGCAACATGTGAGTTTTACATTTACTGTGGTCTCTTGAAAAGGAAACACAACGGACACTGTTGGACACCTGCAGACACAGGATGTATGTAAGCGATACTGTGTAACAGTGAAAGAAGAAATAACACATTCTTTCTCTTACAAACAAAAAGTTGAATTTGTAAGCGGTAAAACATGCCCTTACTCAATTAAATACAGTCAGGGGTTACAGCCTCATTTAGTCTGGATTGACCATGGCTTATGGCGGCTAATGTTGGCAAACTTTAGATAGATTTTGCTATTAAACTGATATTACTGGGTTAGTTTATTACTCTTCTCTACTTGTGCTACTATGACACAACTTTTTAGCATTTACCATCATCTCTTAACTGTCAACTGTGGCTACAGTGACTGTTATTGAGCCAAAGTTACATGCTCTCATGCTACCTCCTGTGTCTCCTCCACTATGTTTTACAGGGAAATATTGTACTCAACCACATTCATCTGCCAGCTGTAGTTAGCCTACTAGTTACTTTGAGTCTACATTCAACTCATAAAATATGGCTGTTTAATGCATCGATAATGTCTCACTCTGACAGGAGCCATTCTTCACCAATATGTTTTTACATGTAGAATTCAGGACTTCTAAATGTAATGGAGAAATGTTGTACTTCACTATCATTTGCATACTCTTCTATCCAAAGCAATGTACATTTTTATAGCGCTGAAACGATTAGTCAATTAATCAATTTGGTAACTGATAAATAGTGTCATTTTTCAAGCAAACATAAAAAAACATTCACTGGTTCCGGCTTCTAAAATGTGTAAAATGTTTTTTCTGCTTTATATCATCGTAAACTGAATATCTTTGAGTTTTAGACTGTTTGGTTGGACAAAACAAGACATTTGAATACTTCGTCTTAAGCTATAGGAAATTATAATGAGTATTTCTCACCATTTTCTGAATTTCTATAGAAAAACTCGATTAATTGAGAAAATAAACGGCAGATTAATCACGTTGGGATGCATTTTGGGGTTCAAGGACACTTTAACAGGAAGAGCAGGGATTAAACCATCAGTCTTACAATTAATAGGCAATTGTTCAATTGCTTTGCCACCTGGGGTGTTATTACTTTCACTTAAGTAAAGGATTTTAGTATTTCTTCATCACCGGACTGGGATTCCTCATAAGGTGCTTTAAAACTTGAAACAACAACACTGAATATAAGATAAACCCTTACATTTTTGGATAACGCATTTTTCCTCTGTTGTATTGGCAGCTCATTTTGTATATTACACCAGATATTATTCATGTTAAATGAGCCCATATGTTAGAAGCTGAACTTAATGCACAGCTACTCCCTTTTCTTTGGTCCCCACCACTGTTAAACCTGATCTACGCAACAGATGAACTGCACACTATGCATCTTCATAAAAAAATCACTGTAATATTGCAAAATGTACGTATTCCTATGTGTTTTTTCGTGCATGTATCCTCAGTTGTTTTCTTGTTTGTTCGCCTGCTTGGCTCTCATGGCGTTCTGTGTGACCGTGGAGAGTGATGATCCGGTCATGCTGGCTGTCTCCACAATCTCGATGTCCTTACAGGTCAGACATGCCACCAGCTTCTGGCGAGAGGCACTGCGTGCAAAGAAGAACTCATGGGACACGCCAGCAAGTATAGCACCGAGAACTGGTCCGATCCAATAAACCTGGAGGTGGGCAAAAGAGAAAGAGGTTATAATGAGATTTAAGAGATGTGTATCTCCAGAGAAATGCTCTCACTTTATCTGGATGGTCCAAAACAAACAGATGATGAATAGACAACTTAGAATCACCTGAATATTAGCTGGGCTTTACAACTGAGGCAATGTAGCTACCTTTCAGACACTTTATTCAAGTAAGAGTGCCAATACAATAATGTAAATGTACTCCATTATAAGTAACAGTATTAGCAGCTAAGTGTACTTAAAGTATCAGAAGTAGAAGTGCTTGTTCTGCAGAGAAATCACACCTGTGATTGATGTATCATGATATATGACTTTTTAGATATTAAATACTGATACATTTGTGTGTACGCAGCATTTTTCTGTTGTAGCTGGTTGGGTTGGAGCAAGTTTGAATTACTTAATATATATTTTGTTGGTTCCCAACCTAGGGGTCAGGCCCCTCCAATGGGTCATAAGATAAATCTTCTGCTACACAAATTCTTATCACACAATGGAAATACTCAAGTCCAAGTGCCTCAAAATTGTACTTAATTACAGTACTGGAGTAAAGTACTTTGTTACTTTCTACCATTATACTTACTTTGATCAACATCAAATATTAATAATAATAAATAATATTGATTTGATTATTCAATAAGTGTTATTGCTTAGATTATTCAATAAGTGTTATTGCTTAGATTATTATTGTCCTATGAACATTGTAAAACAGCACTGGAAAAGTCAGTTGGACGAGTGTTTCCATGGAGACCAATTTGAATTTTGAGGCTCTCTCTCACCCAGTGGTTTTCCCAGAAGCCAGTGATGATAGCAGGACCCAGAGAACGTGCAGGGTTCATACTTGCACCTGAGAACCGCGCCTGACAGAAAAACAACACACACACAAACAGATTAAGTCAAGTCAAGAACAATTGCTGCTTTACACTTCAACTTTTACTGATCTGGAAACAACAACATGAGCACACATTAATAAACAGAATCTTTCTCTTCATCGTATAGCCTCCTCAATGTTACCTTGTTTGGAACGACATATCCCATAATGTCTTTCATGGTTGCATTTACATTGTCCCAAAGAGGCTTTAGTTTAGTGCAACTCCAGAAAACTACAGAGCACCCAGCATGGTAGCTTGGTGGTTAGTCTGCTTTTGACCTGGGGTGTTGTGATGAACTGGGTTGGATTATTCCAGCCGTATTATGGAGTTAGTGGTAGTACACTGTGTTACACACATTTTGTGCCATTCTTAGTCCAAGATTTTGATATTTAGCTCTGATTCCTATTTGTCAAACTCCTTATTCCTATTTAGCCTGAGACAGTTTCTTAGGATAACAGTGGAAGTACCCTGGACAAACAGCCATACTGCCATTAGAGACACTTATGGGTCCAATTTACCTCACAGAAAAGGATTAGTGACTGAGGTTTGACAAAAACAACCTACCCTCTGCGCAACAATAGTATGAGCCATTTAGTAATTACATCATTGTTAACTGTAAAAATGCCAACTTATAATATTTGGCATAAATAAGGATTACAGATTGTTAAATTTAAAGTCAAATTTCAATTCTGGCAACAAACCAACACGGTCTCTTCAGCCAATTAAAGTGGCTGAGTCCATATAATCTAGTCATTTTTTAGTTGTGGAACCACAATGCAATTGACTAAATGTGCAACTAATTGTTAACTCATTAAATCAAAGGTTGTTGTTTTTTTAAACATTGTAAGTTTAATAGTTTAATAGCACACTTCCCAGCATGCATTGTTTTTGGGTTAAAACTCTCCGGAAAGCCTCTTTTTGTGTGTTTGTTTTTGTTGTTGCTGTTGTTTGAGGAAAGTTATGAAGTTCTGTCTTCTTATACTCCTGTCTCAGATGAGTCACATGGTCTTCTCTCTGATCAAAAGTAAAACAATGCAAACCACGATGAAGACAAATGTCCACATCAACCACTCCCCGCATTCTTTCTTTAAAACTATCTTCTTCAACTTCAACCCTGGATATGGTACTCACAGACACACAGTTTATTTATTTATTTTTCTTTTTTCCTTTATTATTTTCTATATATTATTAATTGCTGCCTTTTTTGGATTATTTGATTGTTTTATTGGTTATGATTGGTTATTGTATGGTAGTATTTATAATAAAAATAGTTATACAGAATTAGTGTAATAATAAGGATAATAAGGATAATTAGGAATAATGTTTTGTTATTGTCTATCATATCATTATTATTATTGGTATATTATACTTCCTCCCTTCTTTCCCCCTTTCTCCCACACATACACAATCATACACATAAACACGTGTGTCCTTGTTTGTTTTGTTTTATGTTTGTACTGAGTCGATTATTTCTGTAAGAAAATAACATCATTCTGTGTGAAAGCTCCTCTTACCCCTATTAGCACTCCAGCAGTGTGTGCAAATCCAATGGCCAGGTTTCCTGGTTCTGGGCTTTCCCTCCGTCGTTGATCCTCCACTGAGAATACAGTGAAGACCAACTGGAAGGTGCACAAAACCTCTATGCCCAGAGCCTGGGCTGCATTCAGCTCTATAGGAACCTGCATTAGGTAAAAGAGGAGCAGGAAAAGTAGGCCAAAAGACAGGAATATTCTGAAAAGATGTAATGTAAGTTAACCCATTAATAATCAGAGAACTGACCCTGTTGACGAAGTGGTCTGCAGTGGTTTTGAGCGGCAGGGCCAGGTAGAGAGCTCCGGCTCCTAAAGAGGCCCCCAAACACTGTGCAGCGATATAAACAAGGGCCCTGAGAACATCCAGCCTCCGAGTGGCCAACAGAGACAGAGTCACTGCAGGGTTCACCTGATCAGACAGCACAAACACTTAAAAATATTACAAATATTGAAAAACAATGAAATAACATAAAAACTAAGTATATTTACTCAGGTAGTTTACTTGAGTATTTCCATTTTATGCCACTGTCTACTTCTACTGCATTACATTTCAGAGGGAAATAGTGTACTTTTTACTCCACTACATTTATCTGGGCCTGACCCCTAGATTGGGAACCACTGGACTAAACTACCTAACAATGTATAAAGTAGACAGTGACAGTAAAATGCTGCTCACACATTGATGCATCAGTATCAACAATCTAATAATGTCATATATGATAATATATCCCTCGCAGGGGCCGTAGTGAATACTTTTATTTTTTTATACTGTAAGGACATTAAGCCAATAATACTTATGTACTTTTACTTAAGTAGGATTTTAAATGCAGGACTTTTACTTGAAATTTAGTATTTTTACATTATGATATTGGTACTTCTACACAAGTAAAGGATCTGAGTACTTCTTTCACCATTACAGTGTTACCACCAGCAAAGAGTTTCCATCAAGTCAATCAGAGAAAGAAAAATAACATTAAAATAACAATAAATGTGTGACTATGAGACATTCACCTGTGCCCCACTTATGTCTCCAAAACAGTGTGCCAGTGAAACAATCACCACACCCACTGCCACTGCTGGGTACAGGGGTCCCACGGGGGCCTCTCCAGGGCCGGGCACAGAGGCACCCAGCACGGCGCTCACTAATACCAGGGTGCCGAGCAGCTCTGCTAGCATGGCGCGCCAGAACTGTCGACTACGTAGCTCCTCAGAGAAAGGGGACATAAACAAACGCGGCCTATATTTAGTTCACAAAACATCTTTTTTTTTTCAAATTTTGAGGTATACAAAAACAGAAAAACTTGAATTTTGCTCAAATCAAAAACTTATTGAACAAATTGAACATTTTATCGTCACAAAGCCTGATGAAGGCTGTATACCAGATGCTGAAGATTATGTTTAGCAGTCTACTCCTTAAGACAGTCCGTCTACTGCTATCAAAAGCTGCACAAAATGTCAGAGATGACACAAGTGCCCTTAAAAACACTAAAAGAGACACAGACACTTACTCTATCACTATATCTAACACAAACAAGTCAACTCCGTGTCAGAAACATATTTTAACACATTCTCTTTGAGGTGCTCTTGGGAAAAATGGATAAAAAATGCATAAACTGTCCCAAAAACACATCACAACCATCCTGGCCTATAACAAAGTGCTGCCTTCACTGCAACAGTTCAAACTGCCTTAAATTACAAAAACACAAGCACTCCTTGGTGAAAGTGATGTTGGTTTATTAGTTGTTTTTCTTATTCTGGTGTGGAAATCACGAGAGGTTTAAACAATAAGGCAATAAAATAAGATGCTTACCTCACGCCACGTCATTTCCAACTCAGTGAGTATGTTGTCTTCAGGTTTTTTTTCTTTCTCTCTAGGTCCGTCTGTCCCCCTGCCTGTCCGTCCGTCTGTGTGTAGCTGTCGGGGTCTGAGGGCTTCAGGGTCTCTGCTACATCCCTCATTAACTTGTAGAATCTGAGAGGTCCTTTGATGAGAGCAGCCTCCCCCCTCTCAGTCTCTCTCCCTCTCTCCTCACCCTCTCCTTACCCCACACCTCAGGCCCTATCAAGTCTCCCTCTGCACAAACGTTAGTCAAAGCAAAGCCCTCAAAATATGTCTCTTCAAGGTTGCATGTATAACACCCTCCCAATTTTCCTCCAACACATTCTGCCGACCTTGAGCAATTTAATGCATCTTCAGGAAACCGCCAGGAGCCTTTCATTTATCTCCAAGCTGAAGTGATTGTGGCCACTTCAGAGGGTTGCACAATGTCTGGGGGAATCAAATACGCTGCAGTGAGGACACAAAATGATAGAACCACTTATGGAAACGAACTAAAATAACTGGGTCAGTTATGAGCACCGCTGCAAAGGTGGGTCATTTAAAGTTGAAGTCGAATGCAAGTTAGCAGCATTTGTCAGCTTCAAATGTTGTCTGTCAAGACACAAAATTCAAAGCTCAAAAGAAGCCAAATCATCTCTCCAAATTCCAGCAAGTTTCCAAAAAACATGTTCACAGAAATATATCAAATAGAATAGTCTTGAGAAGTATTGTATCTAAACTCCAGACTCCAGACTGTAAACAATTTGCCTACCTATATTTCTGGTGATATTCTAGTGACATTCTCTATTTTTCTTATTGTCAGCAAGTCCCACCAACAATGAATTGTCTGTGTAGCCAAAGCCTGATATGTCTTATTCCTCTGTGCCATAGAGCTCCATTGTTGTCAAAAAAAAACCAACCTCTTAAACAAACATGAGTGAGCCACACTGTTGCACTCAGTGAAATGTTCCTTTATTACAATGAACACAGGCACTGTAGTTTATTTTGAATCAATCCCTCACACATGTCCTGCTGCTGTAAATACTCACAAGAGCACCAAATGTGTGTTAATCCACAGCTGAAAATAACAGGGGTTTATTTATTTAACACTAGGTCAAAATTCACGTTGTAGTCCCACACACACAAAAACACAAACAAAACAGAACAAAAAGCTAATAATTATGGTAGAGTGAGTAATGTTTGCTGAAAACTACAGTGCCCAGCTGTTTAAGGAAATGACTGAGCTTTTTTTTAAATTGAAACTATACATTTATGGCCCATTTTTAGCCATGCTGGCCTCATGGCTCTATGGATGGTCAATGTCGGTCTGTGGTAAAATCAGTATTGAGAAACTTTCTTTTAACAACATGTCATATATACATACAAGAGTATAACATGAACAGAACATAAAGTTGTTTGTGGCTCGTCCTGTTGTCTCCCGTCGGGCTGAACTGCGTCGGCGTGTCCTGAGCACCTGGCACCCATTACTGCTGCTCAGCCTGATTTTCATATCAATTATAGGAGAAAGGGACCATTACTGAGCAGAGAGGACCAGAGCAACAAGAACAGACCACATCCTCTGCTTTGAAATGATCCATAGAGTCACACACTGCATTTCAGCATCAGATAAATATGAAATAAGTCTGCCTTCTCTCCTCTAATGCTTCATGTCCTGGAGGGACATGTTTTCACAAAGTCTAGATTTGAAGTGAGATGAACAGGCTTTCCATATGAAACAGCAGAAGAAATACAGTATTGGATAAGAGCAAAGTTAAATGTACAACCATATGTAAAACTGCCTGTTGTGTTATGTTGACACTAAACCCAAAGATCTCTAATATGATGTCCTCCCACCCTCCTTTTATTCCTTCCACAAACTACTTGTGAGGTACTGCTCTGGTCACCATGGGGACGAACTCTTTCATGATGCTGTTGCCATAGAGCCTATTGTGATGCTGCATCTGTGCCACGCTTTTCATTTTCTCTCTTTGATATCAAACAAACACCTTGTGAAGAATTCCTCTGTTTAACTTAAAAACAGGGAATATTCACGTTTGCCGTGCAACAAGTACGTCATGGCTGCTTTGCAACATCAACATGTTTTAAATGTGTTACTATGTTATTTTTACTACAATATGTGTGTTTTAGCAGCAGAACAGAGGCAGCTGATATGATGTCCGAGGTGATGTGGAGATGTTTGGAGTCCAAAGTGATTCTCCTGACCCTCCAAGAATCAGGGGCCCTCAATCTGGCAGACCGAGTCCAGAATGAACTGGTTGGCTGGTTGAGGGGAGGGGGGGTAGGGGGAGAGTGCTGGCGTGCCCCATTATGCCGTGGATTACCCCCTCCTCTCCACGGCAACTGTTAAACAGTTATCCCCCCTTTTGTGGGGCTAAGCCCAACTGTGTGGAGCGGGACGGGCGGGGGGCACACTGGAACCCGCTGGCGTGGGGAGTTTTCAGCCCCCTCCGCCCAGAGTGCTGACACTGACACAATTTCACACAAATATACACACACTCACACAAAATGCCAGCTAAGGGATTTGAGAGAGCGATAGAGGGCAAAGGGAGAGATGCACTAAAAGACACTACACATGTTTTTATTTTTCTAATTCTGAGTGCATCCATATTTTTTTTGTTTGTTTTCAGATGCTTTTGTGGTTTTAAGTGCAGAATATAAGTGCGCGTGAGTGTGTTGTACTTGAGTCTCTACCACTGTAGAGCAGCTGGGAGTGATGGCAGGACGTTCCCAGCAGCATGTGCCTCAGACAGGACTCTCCAGGGAGCTGCAGAGCCCCGCCCAAATACTTCAGCATATTTCCATCATGGTTAAGGGCTCTCTTTCACTCTTAAATATGACATATAGCAGTGCTTGTGCTATACAGTGAGTTTTAGCAGAGGTATGAGGAGAGCAGACAGTGTGTAAGGGTCTGTGAGACTATTTGGAAAATGTTCATCTGCCAGTAAATCAAAAGGTGTTTTAAAAGTGTGACTTCTTTTTCAGGTATGCTGTTGTATTTGTATTTATTGCAATTACACAATTAGCAGGAAGTTTACAATTTTACCATATTTTACAAATACTGCTGTTTCGTATCAGTAAATGGTACTGAAATGTGTGAGAGAGAGATGTTTCAACCACTTGGAATCCAAATCACAAACAAACGTTGATCTTTCATTCTTATAAAATGTAATATACAGACTGTCAGGTTGTTTAGATGGTATGTTAGCATGTGGTCAACTGTGTCTGGTATCAATGAGTCCACAAGGCTAACTATCTATCTATCTAGGGCTGCAACTAAGGATTATTTTTATTGTTGACTAATGTACCTTATATTTTCTTGATTTATTGATTAATTGGTGATGTCTTCAAATGGCTTGTTTTGTTCGACCAACAGTACAAAACCAAAAGATGTGTCATTTACTATCATATATGACAAAGAAAAGCTGCAAATCATCACATAGAAGAAGCTGGAACCAGTTCATTTGGCAATTTTGCTTGAAAAATGACTGGAACAATTAATTGATTATCAAAACAGTTGCGGATTAATTTCAAATAGACTAATCATTGCAGCTCTGTCCATACCATGTATAGTCAAAGTGCAATAGTTGCATTCATTCGCTGTAGATTTAACCACTGTACACTATATCCAATAACTTTATTCATACAAATTTCTATTTATACCAAACCTCTCAATGGCACTGGACCTGCTCCATTGACTCAGGAGGGGCCGAAGCATTTCCCAGCTTGCACTGGGCAAGTAGGCTGGGTACACCCCAAACAGGTCGCCAATCTATTGTAGGTCTAACACGCATAGATGGACAAAACACCCACAATTATGGGCAATTTAGAGTCGCCAACCTGCATGTTTTTGGACTGTGGGAGGACACAGGAACACATGAGGGAAACCCCCAAATTTAAGAAGCAACATGGAGAACACAGAGAAAAGATTCAGACATGAGGCCAACGTGAAAAACAAAGAGAAAGAGAAAGAATACTCTCTACTAGATGTGGTTTTTATTCAACTCACAGTACATTCTACAGATGCACACGTGTTACATCACCTTAATACAACAGAGTCTTGTAATACCTCCTCTTAAAAATGATGAATTGGTCCTAAAAATATAAAGGAACAAATTTAAAGTCACCAAAACTGTACATTATTAAAAATTCACTTAACACCACATTTGGTTTTCATGTCTTTTTTTTTTTCTTTTTTGAAAAAACGTCTCGTCCCTTTACGTGTAATAAGGAACATCAAAGTTTATTTCCTATCAACGGATTTGAGTTCAGTGTAAGAAACATGTTTAAATAAAACCCAGACTGTGGAGTCATCCTGTCGCCTTCAGAGCACACCAACCATGCCGTGCAACATCGTACATTGGCCCTCGTACAGCACAAAAATCAATAAAAAAAGGAATGTAAGACAGAAAACCAGGCAGGAATGTGCCCAGTGCCACATTATCAGAGCTCCTTTGCTATTCTAGTCTTTAAAATGGGAGGATTTTAGCCTCGCAGATGACGTTTTCGCCTGGTTAGACGAGCTACAGACAAACACAAGTGAGTGTCAAGTCTCAAATCTTGTCTCGGGGCGATTTTAAAGTATATAAGAGCAAAATTTCAGTGTGAGCTGTGTGTTGCAGTAGCATCCTTTCAGTTGTATACAGTCTGTGACACAGATCAGGTGTAACTAGCTGATTATTGACTCTCAACAAGAGGGACAGTGAAATATAAGAGTCTTAGCTCAGACTGACTGACCGACACTAAAAAAAAAAAAAAGAATCCTCCAGTTTAAGAAACCAGTGTCTTTCACACAGCAGCAGAAGGTGGGTATGTGTGTGAAATCGTGTGCATGTTCGTTTATGTGTGTGTTGGTGAAAAGTGTGTATGTGTGCGTGCAAGACTTTAAGTGGAGGTTATACAACGTCTACTCGTGACAGTCCAAGAACAGATTCCTTTTAGTTTAACTGGCCTTTTCATAAATCGTCTAGACATCTCTATAAGGTAATCTGTACACATTCACTACAAGCTATTGCTATTAAATAATCCCAGCTATTGTAATCTTTATATATATTTATATATAGAATATATAATAAAAAATATATTGAGCAAAAAAATTACTTCTAGGCATAAGACCACGTTACATTACGTTTCCATTGAACAGGTAAAAAATGGCCCAAGCTCTGTTAAGAGTTTTGATCCATTTTGTCGTCGAGCGTTGCTAAGCAGGTCCAGTATGCAGCGGTTTGGCTGCAATAGTGTGATCAGTCCCTGACCTTCAGTACAACTCTGAGAGCCACAACACTCGGGGCCTGAGACCGTGTCATCGCCCCACAGCAGGGCTTGACCAAAGGCCTCGCTACGACATGGGGCTTGTGAAAGGACGTGACAGGAGAACAAAAACGGGAGATGAGGTGCTGAGGTGAAGATGAGGAGACACGAAAAGGAGGAAGGAAAAGTGAAGAGAGACATGCTCTCACTCTTTCTGTGACAGGGAATGGGTACAAGTTCAAGCCAGTTCAGCTGTGGGCCTGGAAAAGATTAGGCCAGTAGAGGAAACAATAACAGACAATAGCCAAAATCTATACATATATACCTATACATGAGAGAATACACATAGCTGGAAGAACCCCAGACAGTCTTAGCAGTAATGGAGAGAGTGTGACTGGGACGGTGAAAGCACCAACAGTATACAGCCCCACCATCAGGGGGAACGTCGCAGGCTGCTATTTGTCCTTATTTGAGTAGAACTCCGCCCAGCGGCTCTCAAAGAAGCGCCTCATGGCGTGTCCAGCCATTCCCACCTCCGACGTGTCCTCGTTGAACTGCTCACAGTTGTTGAAGACGAGCTGAGCGTCTGCCGCAAACTCCTCACAGCTGCAGTACCTGAGACAAGGAAACAGAGGAGAGAAAAGACTGATGTTACAAAAGTACAAAAATGTTTTTGTTCTTGCAAGTTGTTCTAAGATTGTATTGTTAATGTGTTTTATACAGATTTTGTGGGTTTCAGTGAAATATTTGAACTTTATTTAAAGACGTATTAACCCCTTTTCTGTGGACTAATTGTGTTTTTGAAGGCTTATTTGTAGTCCTACTTTTTCCACTGATAATTGTTTTTAAATTTTATCGAGGGGAATTTGCCTTGATAATACATCTTCTTTCTCCCGCCCCTTCCTGAGTGCGTTAGCTGATCGTTTGTTTAATTACTTGGTCCCTATGATTGGTTGATTGTTCTTTGTGTATGTATATACGTGCAGGCTTATTATCATGTGTTGTATGAAATGCCTGACAAAGGTTGCTTGACCTTAACGTGGCTATTGAATAAATTCATCATCATAGCGTGCAGGAGCTGACTTTTTGTTTTGTTATATTTCAAAACAATAATTAAAAAGTACCAGAGAGGAAGATTTCCACCTTTTCTCAGGTAACGTGTGTATAGTGCATGAGAGCAAATAAATTAGTAATGAAAAGTGTAGCATGATTGGCTCTTACCCTCCCTGTAGCAGTCTCTCTCTCATGGTGAGGAAGTCCATGGGGTTCTTGATGATGCGGCGGTAGCCTGGCACCAGTCGGGGGTTGACGGGTTCAAGGAACGGCCAGGCATCGGCATGCGCCTCCATCTCCATTAGAATGATCCTGGCAGGAAATAGAAGAAAAGAATTAAGACAAATTCATCACAACATAACTGTCAAAACAAATGTCACCCTGTAGAATGAAAATGACTTTAAAATCCTGTTAAACATTAATGAGGTCGTTCTGCATGTGAATGGCTCGACAGCGATGAAGGCAGGACTCACTCGCAGAAGGTGAGGTCAGGCTGGTTGCGTGTTGTCATGCGACGACGTTTAGCGGCGCCTCCTTCTCCAGAGTTACGGGAAGATGAGGTGGGAGCCACGGTCTCCTTGTACCGCGTCGCCATGCCGCCACTGCGTCGCGTTGTTGTCTCATCTTCAGAGCTGTCATCTTCATATCTTCTCTTTTTCACCCGGGTCCTCTTTTTGCATGAACGCGGCGAATCACTTTCCTCCTGAGAGACAGAGTGAATTAGGAAGCAGATTGAGTTGATGAGGAACAAACGTAGCAAAGAATGGATTACTTGGAAGGAAATAATTGCTGCAAAATGCTCTTAGATTCAAAATGGCCCCATTTTTTCCTGTAAGTTTTGTTCAGTTTGAAGATGTTTATTAGTTTAGAGAGTCAAGAATCACAGGACAGGTTCTGACCTGGGCAACGCAGGTAGGACAAAACCAGTCTCCCTCTGGCACCTGGGTGATTTTGGGCCTCAGGCAGTACATGTGGGCCCCACGATCACAGCCGTCACACAGCAACAGGCAGTCATCATTGTCTCCCTTCCTGCAAAGCTGGCAAGTCTAGATAAAAAGCGATCACAGAAAATAAATCCTTATTGTTAAAATCACAACAAATTTGAATTTGGCTTTGATTTTTTGGGTTACTTTGTGCAGTATATACTAGCGTCCAGGAACAATCTTGCGAGTTTAAGTTACTTACCACTTTAGTCACAGATCTCTCCCAAGCAATGGCCTTCTCCAGCTGAAGTAAACACAAACAGACCTGGGGAGCGCTGCGGCAGCGATCCAGAGCCTGTCGCCATGTTCGTAGTCGAGACGTGATCTCACTTTCCAGACTGGAAGAGAAGAAAATTATGAGAAAATAAGGTTAAAATATAAAACTAAACAAACTCGCTTTAACTGCACTTTAAAGTTCTTCTCACCTGATGACATCCATGGGATGCTCTTCTCCCGGGGTAGGGGTGAGAGGAGCGAGACGCATCACTTCGGCTGGGTTCCAGAGCGGCTCCTTCAGGTAGCGTCTCTCAATGTTTCGCTCAAGGTTGGCTAACCGCAGCACGGCCAGGTCCAGCGGGTGTGTGGCGATACGTGGCAGGCCGGACCATTCCTTCTTAGTTCGCACAATCCAGTCATCATGTGGATCAGCGTCATGTTCATAGTACTGGAGGTCATCGCGTGTGGAGTCTGGATCTGGGATTGTGTAAGGCTTTAAAAAGGGGGGCAGAGTCGAGACAGGGAGAGTTTAAGTATCAGGAGTTAAAACAGGAGTTATGCACAACTTAATTTTTCCAAGACTGAGGAACTGTGAGAAATCGTTTAATCAAGTGTTTTAATGGTTACCTGAAATTCTGCCATTGGTGTCTCTGTGTTAGATTCAGCATCAGTCATTGCACTCTGAGGAAGTGCCTTAAAGAAACACAGAAAGCAGATATGAATTTTTACGAGTCTTTTGGCTACTTTTCATATTGTTGTGAATGGAACACACACACACACACACACACCTCTGGCAACAGCATAAATCAAGCATGATTTGTTGCAAATTTTATATTAGTATTTTTGGGGGGCATTTTATGTCTCCGTTACTTGTGGTTCATGGTCGCCATGGGGGTGTACCAAACCTTTTTGCAACCATTTCCTACTTGTTTCAATTACTTTCAAAGTTCAAGAATCATTTATCTGGTTATTCTAGTTTTTAAAACATAAAACGTGAGGTGATTTCTCACCTTGAGATGGAGGTCAGCGGCAATGACCCGCTGCTCGAGGTCCTCCACCCACTGTAGGGCGCTGATGTCAGTCTCCATTGCTTTCTCCTGCACTTGCCAGGGCTGCTGCAGAGCCTCCAGTAGCACATCCTTCTCCTCTACCTTCACCTCAAACATCGAGTCTAGCCGGAGAGAACACAGGAACAGTTGTAAGGAGAACGCAGGGCAACAGGGGAAATGTGCAGAAGGAAAAACGGATGATGCACGATGATGTTAAGTCAAAAACATGAGTGACAAATTCCACTACACAACTGAGATGATCCATCCACCAACAACACTCACCATTGACAGGTTTGGTGCACATCTCAGCTAAGCTCTCCATGTGTTTGGCCAAATGTTTATGGAGCACCTTCTCCCTGATGCCCCTTGGATGGAGGGCCTGTAAGGTCTTATACAGTTCCTCTGGATCCTTGATCCACCACCAGCCACGCACCATTGCTGGAAAAGAAACATATGCATTATACAACACATTAAAAAATAAGAAAGACACAGACTCTACTTGTGCTTTTCACTGAGAACAACACAATAAATCACCATGATTAATATGTTTTCTGTGAAACACTAAATGTCAGCAGTGGACAGTCCTGAATCCCAGGATCAGCTCTGTGGTAGCAGTCAAAAGAAATAAAAGTAAAACAAACACATCTCTAAGACTACTGGCCCAAAATCATAACACCCTTCTTATCCAGATACTACTTACATGCTGGTATGGGCTTGACCACCAGTTGTGTGAAGTACTGCTGCTCGAGCTCTTGGAACACAGAGTTGGGAGGGCGGCCGCGGCGCTTGGCTGCAGCTCCTCTTGGCCCTCTGCGTGCAGGACTGCTGCCTCTGCTACCTCTCCTCCGCCTGCGACCTGGCCTGGCTGGGGTAGTCGGAGCAGGCGTGGCGGGAGGAATGGGAGCTGGAAGAAGCTGAGGGGGTGCTGGTGGGGCATGAGCAGGAACGGCAGAAGCAGGGGGTGTAGAGGGACTGTCCTGGGGTGTTGCTGGAGTCACAGGGTCAGCAGGAGCCAGGCCAGGCAAGAGCGGGTCCGGCTGGGGAGAGATGATTTATTTATACACAGTACAGAAGACTCAAAGTGCGTTATTATAGCATAATTAAACAACTAAATAATTAAGTTATGATTGTGGTGGCAAACCTGCATGAGTGGAGCAGCGAGTGCAGGCAGAGCACTCGGGATCTGAGGGACAAGTTTAGGGGGTGAGCGGGGTGAGCTGGGTATCTGGGGGTCCGTGAGAGAGTTGTCGTCACACGGTTGTTTGGGGAGCAGGTTGAACCACTGTCCCTGTTTCTCTGCCATCTCCTTCACACTCTCCTCTGGTCGATTACCCTCTGGAGCGTCCCCTGCTGCAGAGCATGTGCCGTTGGTCACCGCTTCCTGTGATTGGCTGAGCCAGGTCTGGAAAGCAGCCTGCGTGAGGTCTTGTGTGCCACTGTTCGGTGATCCTGGCCCTTCTTCACCCCCAGACCGAGCGCTGCTTCGACGCCGGCGGCGAATCTTTGCTGTGCGGAGGTGAAGCTCCACTTCTGGTTTGATTTTTCGGGGGCGCCCTCGTCCTCTTGGCCTGCTCATGAGGGATGCGGTGCCGGGGAGGGGGTCCTCCTCTGGAGACGAGGTCTGGGCCTGGGCAGGGGTAGCAGAGGAAGGAGAGGAAGGTAGAGTAGGAGGGGGAGTGGTAGGCATGGGGGTCTCCTCGACCTTGGGTTCCTTTTTGAGGAAGGTGACGGGAACCTCAGCTACAAGGACATCTCCAGAAGCTGCACGACAGAAATGTAGGGAAAGTTTAGATGAAAATGGAAAGTCTAAAAATGGGAGAAATGACATTTATTTCAAATTAATTCTCAAGACTCACTCAACAGTTCTTCTGGTCCCTCGACCAAAACTCCTCCGAGGTGAGGTAGGGCCAAGTATCTACGCCTGTAACGGTCCTGGCCCAGCAATGTGGCCCGCATGGAATGAGACGACTGTAGCAGCTTTTTACGGAAAAATGCTTGGCGCTGTGGAGACCCAAAAGTGGAGGAATATTTAATATAAAGCAACGTAAATGTATATAAAGCAAGCAACTCGTCTGTGTAGCATCAAGCTTACCTTGGTTAGCTTATCTATCTGCCTTTCAAGCTCTGGAATGCTGGCAGTGGTGGGGCTCTCACTCTGTAACAGAAGAGATAAAAATTAAATGTGGGAATGATCGGTTTCTAATACTGAAAAAAAAACACAAAAACAAACAAACACTACAGCAGAAACGTACATCACTGAGTTTGGGTTCTTCTTTGCGTGCACGGCGGTTGCCTCTCTCCACGACCAGGCCACACTCCTCCAGGCTGAGGTTCTCTTCCTCAGCCACTCTGGCACTGCGCCTCCTCTCCTCAAAACACAGCTCCTCCTCTGAGCGTCCTGTACGACGCGCTAGTGCCGCCTTCAGTCTGCAAGTGAGAAAACAATCAGGATCAACACATTGTATGGCTCTGTGGTTTAATTACAATAAAGATCTGACCAACCTGTGGATTTTTCTGCATTTGAAGAGAGAAAAACATGATCTTACTTGCGCAACTTCCCCTCAATGATCCACTTGTTCTTCCTGTAAGTTGCCATGTTTTCTAATGTGTTGTCAATGTCACTGAAATATAAAATGCACACATTAATAAAGCAACAGAAATGTGGTAGTAACAAACTTTTAGGTTCAAGAGTAACTTATAGAATAAACGAGTTCTTGTTCTAACCTTGTCACAACATTGCTACTGCTGAGCTCGTCCACCAGGAAACCCAGGATGGCTGCCTTGGTGTCAGGAGGCAGGGCATGAAATGTTTTGGTCCTCATTGTGTTGCACACTTCTGTATCAAACCCATGAGATTCCAAAAAGATGCGAAGTACTTCTGAAACTGTGCTGCGGGTTAGCTCCAACTCAACCAGCTTGTCCCCAAGGATCTTTACCGACTGACGTTTGGGATGGGAAGATGAAGAGGAAAATGTACAATAACAGGTTTATCATTCATTATCAGGAATTGTATGGGG
>NTHP01000014.1:2362749-2373332 GCA_003416845.1 Oplegnathus fasciatus
GGGGGGGGATGCTCAAACTGTAACACACACCTGATAATATGATGGCAGGCCTGGATCGTGGAGCGCAGCCTCCACCAGCTTCATCAGTAGGTCCTGGACCTCTCCTTGGCTGTCGCCCAGACCTAAGAGGCCCTCCTGCAGGGTAGCAAGGCTGGGGATGTCCTTGGGTATATTGAGACCAATCACCTTTCCATAGCCATGTAGGAACTCCACCACAGCCAGGCAGTGTGCAAAAGCTGTGCCGGAGAGAACCACACCAGGGATACGGGACAGCTCTGGCAGGGGCTGATGGAGACAAAGGTCAAAGATCATGATTACTCTATTAGCACTGTGATTGCAGAGGATTTTTTTTAAAAAGGTAGATTAAAAGAAGCTTAGTTTCAATTACAAAACTCACCTTGTGGTCAGTGAGACACATGTCCTCTGTGGGCTTCTTCAGTTCTTCTGCGATCAATTGCTGTCTCTTCCGCTCCTCCAGACGTCTCTGGGCCTGCGCCCTCCTCTCTGCTGCCCTCTTCGCCGCCAAAGCAGCCTGAGCTACCGCCTCTGCCTCTGCCTGGGCCTTAGCCAGAGCCTTGGCTTTACTCCGAGCACCCAGCACCCTCTTACCCTGGGCTATCCTCTCCTCATCAGTCTGCTGTATTGGTGGAGCAGCCTCAACCTTGACTGACCTCCGACGGCCAGGCTTCTTGGGCTCTGCAGGTTGTGTGAGCTGTGGGGCTGTCGGGTCGGTTGGTTCAGCCTTCCCGTCTAGGTCCTTGGCCTCTTGCTCAAGCTGAACCCACAACGGAAAGAAAGAACAGGTGGGGGTTAGGAGGAGGTGGTGCTGAGGAAAATGGTCATAAATCATTTTTGTGTTGAGTGTTTGACTGTACCTTGGCTTTCTTTTTTTCCTCTTTCATTTTCTTAATCTTCGCATCCTCCCTTCTCTTCATTCTTGCCTAAATAATAAACGGCAGCAACAAAATCAGGATGACATGTCAACAGCATAACAGCTCAACATTACAAACAGTCTGGACTACATACCTTTCTCTTCATTTTCTTTTTAATTTTAGCAAGTTTCTCCTTTTCCTCCTCCGTGAGAGCTTCTATAAAAAGGGAATACATACAATCAGCTACAGAAAAAAACTTCTTGAGGTTATGTGCTAAGCGAGTTATCTGGTTTTAAGACTCCTGTATGCAAAGTCTTTCATACACATCCCTGTACACTCTTGCACCTCCCTCCAGTCTACAACCACTCACCCTTGGCCTCAAGTCGCTTCAAAAGCTTGGCGTCAACTTTGCTAAGGAGGTCGATCATCTTGGGTTTGGGAGGTCTACCAGGACGGCGGGGCTGCCCTCCCTTCAGGCCACGAACCCTGCGAGGTTTCTCTTTATCAGGGTTTGGAGGTCGACCCCGCCGGCCAGTAATGGCCATGATCATAGAGGGAACCTCCTCATTAGCCAAGAGGACCCACTTCATACCCTGTAACATATTGTAGAGACTGATGAGTCCCCAAAACTGTCTTCTACATATTTGCAAATGCTTGTCTGTGAATGTTCTTACTTTCTTCTTAAAAAATAAACAGAGCAGTACTCAGAAAAATACACAAACCTCAGGACTTTCTCTTTCTTCATAAAAATCTCCAACAGGCATGCGTGGGCTGAAGCTGAAGTGTTCTCTGGTGACCACACTGTCCGTGTGTCTCTTCAAGTACTGGGTGAAGCAAGTAGGAGAATAGGCAAGAGAAAGAAAATGAAGGTCAGTGTTTTGACATCACAGGTTGTATTTGCCTTGAAAAACTATGATTTTAATCATTTATGGTTTTGTTTTATCTCCAGAAAAATTTACCTTGATTATTTCTGGGAACTGCTTCATCCTCCTTCCACAAGGTGTGTAATACCAGGTTTCGCCCTTCATGCGGTTCTCCATTTTCTTCACACGAATCTCCCTCTTCCAACTGCAGTTAAGAGAGTTCATTATTACATTTCTGTCATACAGAAGCTTTTTAGACACAGCTGGAGTTATACTATATAAACACACATTTGGAAACTTTTTAAAATTTTACAAAGACACAGATTTTTTAGATGTTTTTTCAAAGGTTTTACAGAGGGAAAGCCAGCTATTTTTTAAGTAATTCCCAAATTCAATGTTAATATTTTATATTTTTGAAAAAAAAAAAACGGGTTAGGGTTAGGGAAACGTAGTTAGAAACGTATCTACTCACAGTGAAGGATTATTAAATTATCTGCATAACTTACTTGACTATAAAACTGGGGTTTAGTCACGGGCAGCTATCGAGCTAACTCAGAAATCATGCTTGTTGAGCATGTTTTGGTTAATTGCACAAAATGTACTTAATATTAAGTTTTCATTTTAATCAGGCCTGAAGAATGGCACAAATTTTGCTTTAAAAAATGTTTGTGGATCAGAATTACTAATGACTTAAGATGGAAAGTAATAACATATCAAGACTTTGTGGTAAACAAATGATGGAATAATACAATGAGCAAAACTCCACAAGGGAACATTACCCATGCCGCAGTGGGAACTGAACCTGCTCCTCAGTTGCAACCCTCCGTCTGTTAGATTCACCTGTTGAAGAAAATGCATACAACCACGCTTAGCATTACACTGTTACACTGAGATGTCGTGTCTCAACAAAATGCCACGACATGATGTGAAACCCCCCTCATAAAACTCTTCTTCATTACCTGCAGTGGAGCTGTCATCATCATTTTCATCAACATCCTCAGCAGTTTTTTCAGCATCTTGTTTAGCTGTTTTCGCCACATTTCCTTCTTGGTCTTGTTTCTTGGCCCTTTTCACCTTCTTGGGTTTCTCGAACGATGTGTTAAGAGCTGAAGCGTTGGCCAGAACAGCTTCAATGGTGGCTGTGATTGGATCAACCTCTTCTGTGGGTGGCCTGGCCTCTCCACATACATCTGATATTTCTTTAACATCCACCTTGAGAGACTTCTTCCTCTTTCTGCCCTTGGGTACCTCTTCCTTATTGCCTCCTTCTTCATCAGTCTTCATCTTCTCCACTTTAGGGGTTCGAACGCGAGGCTTCCGCTGGGCCTCCTCCGGAGCTTAAAATTAAAAAAAAGGAAAAAGGATGTTTTAATAAAATCTAACTTTTCTAAAGCAACATTTTGTTGAAATCAGAAAGTTGAATACCTGGGGTTTTCGCCCATATTGCCTTTGGAGCTCGAGGTTTGCGTGGTTTCCCTGGGGTTTTCAGATGTCCTCCAGCAGCTGACACAATCTGATCAGTTACTGGTTGGAGTGGGTGTACAGCAGGGCCCTCTGCTGGGGTACTGAAGGCGATGAAGTTCTCATCTCTCATTTTGAAACTCGGGGGAGTCATCGCCTCATTAACAGTGGTCTTAATGCTAATGCGTCCAGCTGAGTCTGGTGTATCATGTCCTCTGGGCTCCCACTGTGCTTCAGGTCCTGACATGAGACAACAACGTTAAATTGTGTTAGCAGAATTCAGAAATACAGGATAATGACTTACAAAATAGAAAGACAAGTAATCTGTTATATCTCTATTTGGTGACAATAACAGCAATGTCCAAAGAAAACCCACTGTGATACTAATTTCAGTGATTATGAACTTTAAAAATGTACCTTGACGACCTGGCTGGGATGGTACAAATGAGCGCGAGTTGGACACATCACTTGAATCCACAGAGGGCTCTTCCATCTGAGAGGTGTTGTTAAGAGAAGACTCCAGCATGGATTCTCCTGTGATTTGGCAGCTGTCCTTGGTCTCTTCTGCCTCAGACGTTTCCCTGGTAGAGTCCAGCGTGTCATCTCTGGAGTCTTCCACAGAGGAGCCACTATCTCTAGTGGTGTCGAACACACTGGATGGTTCCTTGTCTGCATGGGAAGTGCTGTCAAACCGAGAAGTGTTCTTTCTCAGGTGAAAGCTGCTGTCAAAGTGAGTGGAGTCGTCTACGCATGAGCTATCACCATCTCCAATAGAGGTCTTTTCAAAGACAGAGCTGACATCAATTCTAGAGGGGGTGTCAAATGTTGAAATGCCTTCAAAATGAGAAGCTGTGTGTGAAGAGTTATCAAAACTTTCGTCGTCGGTCTGATGTTCTAGCCTTGTGCTGTGGAGATGTGAAGACTTTCTGAGTGGAGTCTGCTCCAACATGGAGTGCTCTGCCTCACAGGTGACACTGCTTTGCATGTAGTGCTTTTCAGAATCTGTCTGTTTATTCTTGGGCTTTTGATCAGGAGCGACTGTGGCCTGCAGGGGTTTCCCAGGAAGATCAGTGAGGGTTTTGGGTGAGCGAATTTCTGATTTATTAGTCTCAGTAGCTTCCACCTTCTCTGATGTCTTTATAGTGCCAGAATCAAGCTGAGAGGGGCATTCCTCTGGGTCGCCATTTCTTTTATAAGCCAACGCTTTCCGATCCTCACTGTGACCATGGTGCTCTGGCTTGGGAGACGACTGCTTCGGCGCATGAGGAGGAGTGGTGTTAGGAGGATGCTGCTCAGAGTCAGAACTTTGGACCACTCCAGAAGACGTACCCATTGCAGGAGGCACAGACACCAAGGCAGGAGGGGCGGACACGGGTGCAGTCCTGGAGGCTTGAGTGGTTAGAAGAGGTAGGGTAGACAGAGGTCGGACTGTAGGACTTTCATGGGCTGCTAGGGAGGGTAAGTTCACCGCTCCTGGTGGTAATGATGCTGCAGAAGCAGTGGAAAGACCAGAGTCAGCAGCTGGAGAAGTGTATGACTGACGCTGGGGTGTGGTCGCTGGGTCACAAGGTTTACTGCCAACAGAAGGAGTTGTTGATAAACAAGAGCCAGGTGGTGTTGAGGTTGAAGGTCCCGATTCTGAAATTAGAGGTGGAGCCACACCAGCGGAGGAGGATTTTGCACCCACTGATGAAGTGGCAGACACTAATTTTGGGGGGCCGGGCCTTTCATGCTGAGCTCCAGATGTATCGGGAAAGCAAGATGTCATCAGAGGTGACTTGGACCCTTGAACCATCTGTTGAAGAGATGAGATGGGTGCAGACACCGAACAGGAAGACGTGGACACTAGGGCAGGAGGGGAGACAGTTGTAGGAGGCAATGAAGACTTGGTTTGATGAGCCATGGACTCAGATGGAGGGACTGAGGAAACTGCTGCAGGTCTAGACACACCATCAGTCGAAGCAAGGGGTGTAGACAACTTTGGAGGGGATGCAGGCAAGGAGGAGGAGGACCCCGCTGACAGATGCTTGGATCCAGCAGGGGATATCTCAGTTGCAGCAGAAGTGGGAGGCCTGAGGCCTTGCATCATTAGAGGAGTAGAGGGCACGTTGGGAGGTGTTGAGATTTGTGGTAGAATAGATTCTACATCAGGGGATGATACTGTAGGGGGCTGAGGAGCAGATGTGGGAGACTCAGAGACGGCAGGAGCTGCAGAGACCCGAGGAGGTGTCGAGGCCTTGGTTAGAGACGTTGACGCTGCTGCAGGAGATGTAGCTGCAGAGAGTTGAGATGACACAGACTGGGGAGGTGTATTCATGGCTGGATCTCTGACAGGAGAAGCCATTTCTGAACGCTGAGCTGCTGGCTGTTCAGAATGCTGACGATAGTCACTAGTGGGTCCCACAGGTTTGGGTGGGTAACTGTCAATTTTGGGTAGCCTCTGGGCAACAGGTGCCCTTTCCATACCATTATAGCTTGTGTCTACCTCCTTGACAGCTTCTCTCGAATGCCCTGAAAGAGAATCAACAAAATAGTCAATAAAAAAAATAAGCCTCCAATTTCATATTCCAAAAAATGTTTTTTATGATGAATAGAGTAAGGATATTATTATATTGAAGAATTGTACTCTTAAAATGACTTTTGACAGTATAATTGTGTAGAAAATTTACATTTTATAGATAAGGATGTTCATCTGGCATAAGCTATCCCTGGCAAACCACCTAAGTGGCAGTTTATACAGTTTTACATAGTCAAACAGTGGCACCTGCTGGTTGAATCTTGACACTATCCTACCACCGAGCGCTGGCAGTGAGACTGACGTGTTACCAGACATTCATGTGCATGACATAACTAACACAACTTTATTTTCATTATCGATTTACTTGCAGATTATTTTCTCAATTAATCATTTTGACTATAAACAAAGTGAAAAGTGGCCATCATCATTTCCCAGAGCCGAAAGTGACCCAATGAAATGTCTTGTTTTGTCTTGTCTCACTAAATAATTAAATAAAATGTAATAATATAAATAATAATAAAAGTATTTAAAAAATTGAAAACTGGCAAACCTTCACATTTGAAAAGCTCTGGAGCCGGAAATGTTTGGCATTTCTGCTTGAAAAATGACTAAAATGATTAATCAATTATCAAAATAGTTTATTATCTGTGTTAAGCTAAACAATAACTGTATTTCAACAATACTATTCAATACAGGTCCCATGGAAAACTGTAATGCAACCAGGGAGTGCCATGTTTTAATATGATCAGCAGCTGGGATGGGTAGGTCAAGTATGGCCAAAGAGGAAGAAGACCATATGACTACACCAGTATCACTCAACTGGTGGTACTAAAGGAGGAAATGTTAAGTATGAAATTATGAGGAAATAAAACTTGGATGTCAGAAATGCAATAGTGTCAAAATGTAGAACTAACCAACTACAGGCACAAATGTAATAGTAATTACTAATCATGGGAACTGGAGAAACACAAAAGGACTGACAGGATAAAATTAGTCAAAAAGTTCCACAAACACATCTGTAAGTGAAAGTAGTCACCTTGCATGACAGTAGATATTCCCACATTGCTAGCATGGGGGCTCCGTTCCCTGTTGTGGCCTTTAGGTGATCCACTATCCTGCACTGTTGACGGTGACATCATTGGTGCTGAGGACATCCCCACAGGGAGAGGGCTGCCAGTGCCCCCTCTGCCTAAACTGTGGTGCTGTGGGCTGCCACGTGGAGGAGTAAAATTCTGGGCAGCTGGGGGCATCATCTGAGCCTGGCCTTGGGGCTGAGACTGCTGCGGTGGCTGCTGCTGGGCAGATGGCAGGGACGGGTGCTGGGGTTGATGCTGGTAGTATGGCATCCCATTAGGCATCATGCCATAATGCTGTGGTTGCTGGTGCTGCTGGTGGTGGTGGTGTGGGTGACGATGGGAGTGGAGGTGCTGCTGTGACGGTTGATGCGGGGGCGGTTGTAAGGACTGCTGCTGCTGGTGATGCTGTGACGGTGTAATTCCAGGATGTGCCTGACTCTGGTAGGTCCCATACATACTGTGGGAATTATAACTTATCTGCTGTGGGCCAGGGTTACTCCTGTTCCAGTACTGACTCCCAGTAAGAGGCATGTTTGGTGGGCCTGCCACAGGGGGCTGGTGGGAGCTTTCAATACCCCCGTTCAGTTGGTACTGTCCATGACCCTGGAAGTGGTGCTGTGACTGAGGCTGCACCATCCCAGGTGTAGGCTGCTTCTGGTGCATCCCGTGCCCAGGAGAGGCGCCCATGGCTGGACCATACTGAGGGTGTCCTCCCCACAAGTAGTCATAGCCCATGCTGCTCTGGTGGTGGTTGCTCATGTGTGGGTAAGGAGCTGTTGGTGGGTGGGAACCAGGCACACCGGACCCGAGTACAGTAGTGACGCCATTCACATTCATTTCGCCATTCATATCTGTTAGACACAAGAACATTAGTCAAGTTAAAAAGCTTACAGTTCTCATTAGTAAAACATGGCGTCCGTTGACTTAAACACTGAGGTTAGACGATCAAATGAAAGTATGTTGGAGGGAGAAAGTGAGAACATAAACTGACATCAATTTTCACAATAAGGCTCATATTATGTGTGTTCTGATACAGTGCTAAAGGTTGAAAATACTCACTCTTCCCCTGCTGAGGAAAACTCATGGAGGACCCGTTAGTATAAAGAGAATCCCCTGAGGAGAGTTTCAGTCCTGAGTTTGCTGAGGAGTGGGTGCCATAGTTGAAATGATTATTTGACTCCATCTGAAAAACAAAACAAGAACAAGAAAAAATAAACAAAAACATTTACACTCCAATATCCAGTGCTCATCTCCTGTAAAATGTACGGGGAGTTATGCAAATGCTTAACAGGGCTAAGATGCATGTGCACGATACGCATCACCACATGAATCACAAATGTATTATTTAATTAATTCTCATTTATTTTCGTGCACTTGTGAAGACGCTAACGTAATATGCACTATTTCCTCCGTCAAATCTCTACGTTAAATTATTTTTTGGCCAACTGCGGCTTGTGACAGCACCATTTCGATCCAACAACAACCGTCAAAATGTCGCAGCCAACAACAGCAGATGCCAGGCCCCAGCGAGCCGTAATGGACAATCGGGATATTACGATAGAGGCTCATCATTACCGCTGATGAGGCGCTGCTAACATGAGCACATCCTCCTCAAGTCTACCATGATAAATGTACGGCCCAGGCAGGCACAGCCACACAAACTGTATCCCAAGACCCGGCGGCCTCGGCCAACTAACAATGGAGGGATTAGCGAGAATATTTTACAGTCACACCGAGGCCTGAAGTACTGTTACCACACCGCTCGCTGTTTAGCAGCTCCATACTCTCGTAATACAAAAGTAGCCCTCAATGGATACTTGATTTCCTAATTCAGCAAGGCCGTTGCAAAAGCAGCCACCGCGTTAGCTAAGTCGCGCTAGCTGCGTTCTCAAACGAACAATTCACTTTAAAGCGCTGCTAGTCAGCTGTGCTAGCAGCCGTTAACGTTAGATATGAGCTCAACTCATCCAGAGCTGGTACATACTCTTTACTTTAGCGTGAAACATCGGTCAAAATAGCCCCCCTCTCCAGTTCCAAGGTTATTTAGCTAAATCATCACAATAGAACCTAGCTAACACACGCTAGCTAGATAGCTAACTGATAGCATCCTTAACGTTCACCCGGAGTACGTACGGTACTTAAGCTGCGATGTTAGCTAATAGCCAGGTAGCAGGTACCGCAACCACGCTGGTTTGGATCCATGGTGCCCATCAGCGATAGAAAGCGCCGCGGATGAAAATAAATATCAACCGGTCTGTTTGATAACGACTACCGCTAACTCTCTCGGACTCGCTTGTTAACAGATGGAGGCGTGCTCCCTTTTGTTCACGGGCTAACGTTAGCTAGCAGCCAGATGAAGTTACATTGTTTACGCTGCACGCACACAGACAATTTTTTTTGCAGAGCATCTTCCTCCCACACTGCCACCATCAAAAGTTTCGCTGATATTTCACTTAAAGCTATCCAACCTTTCATTCCTTGGATTTCGAAGGCGCAGATGCCTCTAAACCTTCGTCTAAACGGATATGCGGGTGAGGATGGCACAGCGGTAAATAATAAACAACTATTCCCCTAACCTTTGGGTTTTAAATTAGCAAACATGGCTGGTGTGGTCCAGTGCAGCCATGATCACAGAACAGAGTGAACAGTAGCAGTGTGAACGTCCCGGCGATCACCACACACACATCCGGTCAGATTCATTCAGGAAACTTCACAACAAAACACCCCATAATAATAATAATAATAATAACAATAGACGTAATCATGTGCTATTACTGTATTTATTATTATTATTAATAATAATAATAATAATGACCATACGTTACTATACTATATTACATATTATGTTAATATGTCGTATAATACTGCATATTATGTTATATCATTCACTATGTTATACTATATACTATGTTATATTGCTGTACTATATTATACTTGTACTAGCCTATATACTATGTTATATTGTTGTAATATACTATACATTATGTTATACTATACTATATCACTATACTATGTCTCACATCCCATACTATATCATAATGTGCCATATTACACTATATTATGTTAATATGTTACTTTGACTCTTGCACTATATTCTATTTATTAATACAGACAAATACAAAGTACCACTACTTATATATATACATATCAGATATTACCCTGGTGTATAATTGTTTACATAGACTCTGCTGCCATTAATCACACACCTGTCACTTTACCATGTCTTTTTTGTCTCCAAATGCTAGTTCTGTTTTCCATTCTATTCTTATTTTAGTTTATGTCCCTCTTATTATTTATTTTTGTTACTTCTATACTTATCTGTATTTATTTCTGTTCTGTACTGCTGCAACGACCGAATTTCCCCGCTGGGGATCACTAAAGGTGTGTCTTATCTTGTTACTATTTCAGAATCAGAATCAGGTTTATTGCCATGTAGGTTTTCACACACAAGGAATTTGCCTTGGTGGTTTGGTGTATAACAATAAACATAGTAAGTAGAAGATATAATTTTTAAAAATGATAAAAAAAAATATCTACAATATAACGTACTAGTAAAAATATCCTCAGCAAAATGTTCTTAGAATATCAAAAGTAAAATGATTAATTTGCAAGAGGAATATAGACCCTGTCTGTTTTTATTACTATGTATTTTTGCATTATTATTACTGATGCATTAATATGTAAGCAGCACTTTAATGTGGTACCTGTTTATATATATACCCAACATTATACTATATATAGTTCTCGTATTTTATTATGCTTATTATATATATATATATATATATATATATAT
>NTHP01000014.1:2373344-2396592 GCA_003416845.1 Oplegnathus fasciatus
TTTTTTAATCTGCAACCTAAATGACAATTGTCAAATAAATGGAGTAAAAAGTACGATCTGAAATGTAGAGTAGAAGTATTTAGTAGCATGAAATAGAAATACTCAAGTAAAGTATCCAACAGTAATTCAGAGCTGTACTTAAATACTTGAGTAAATGTACTTATAGTTACTTTCTACCATTGCTTTCCATTACAGTTTATAGCTAAGTTCAAGTCTATATTTAGTGTACTTCTTTTAAACTAACAGTTAGTCACAGGTTAAAAACAAAAACAACAACAAAAACCCCCCGTTATTTTGAGATGTGTTGTTTCACCAGGTTAGATTATCGTTAACAAAACAAATTTTAATAAAAACTGACAGACAGCTATCTTAAAGTATCGAGTGATAATCCAAGCCGGAGTCTTCCTCTGGCAGGTACAAAACGACTGTCAGATCTACGCTTTTATTTTAATGTGCTTCACGGTGAAAACAGGAAACTAACATTGCATATTACAGTCACCTTATCGGAAATGACAGAGAGGAAATCAGGCCTGAAGAGGAAGTATGCTAATTTTCTGGGCCGAGGAGCCTCGAGGTGTCTGGGTCCTAGCGCCGAATTAGGCCGGCGTGAGAGCTACAGTACCACAAAATCCTACTGAAGTAGAAATACTGTATTATAAGTAAGATTACGTCTATTAAATGAACTTATTTTAAAAACTGCTCTTGAGTTTGGACAACATAAAAAGGGCACTATTGTATCTTATTTCATTATGAATATCCCATACCCAACAATCCCTCTATAATCCAGTGATGCTCTCTAAATTAGACCAATCTTACACTTAAAACACTACAAAATATATTTCAGTACATAAGTTACATCTGTAACCAGGTTAGAAGCCCAACTTGGTCCCACACCTCCCCAAATGATTATGCTTTCTAAAATCATCACTTTTTCAGATATTTGGGGGTTAAACCCACTCACCACATCCCTCCTTTTGAAGAAAAAAAAACCCCAAAACACTTTGTATTAAAGGAAAAATGAATAAAACACAAGTCAAATGCCATTTAAGAAAAAAGGCATTTAAAATGATTCTTGAACAGTTTATTAGAAAGATGTAGACAATAAAAAAAGAATTTCCACTGTAGTTCAACATAATTTGTCTCCCCTTACATTTTATTGACAGTGCAAATATAATTTGGTCATTACACATCGCCTAACGTTCAGACACTCCCTCACCGAAGAGGGAGGATCAGTCTAGATGAACAAACGGAAAGAACCTGGAGGATAGCAACAAACCACGTAATGCTGAGGCCTGACCGAGCTTCAAGCCTCATCATCGGCTGCAAAACACTTCACCTTGCTTCTGCAGTCTAACATGAGTGTGCATGTTAGGTGGGTATGGAGAGAACTGTTAAGATGCTAAATATGTGGAATTCAATCTGATTATCAAAGTGGGTGATAACTGGGAAGATGCAAATACTTCTGCAATGATTTCAGAATATTCCTTTTTTTTTTTTTTTAACAAACATTAAACAAGAAGTGAAGGGAAACATGTAAGCTGGAAGGTTAAGCCACAGAAACAAAGACTGGCTTCCTGGATATCTAATTCACGGCACATGGAAGGCTTTAGAGGAACCCAATCAGTAAATGCATCTAATTCTTCTGATGTACATAGCTAGTGTCTTTTTAAATCATGAAATAAACTACACTCGTTGACTAACTTAAAACCACGACATTGGGAATGGGTGGGCCTAATCGTTTTTAAACCACAATTCATTTGAAAACAAATCTGTAAATCTCTTAACATGTATTGCTCAGTTGAGGACAACTATACAGCTTTTCCAACAAATAATGTGTGCTTACTTGTAATATTCAACAGTAAAACAAGATACCCAAAAGGTGCAGTACAGCAAATGGAAGTGGAGATAGCTGCTCTGTACAATACCATGCATATCAACCTTCAGTGGACTGATCGGTCAAGAGTTTGGAGCTGAGGCTATGGATTTAAATATGGCTACTGACTCATATGTACAGTTTTGTCACTGCCTTCAATGTCAAGATATACATTTGTTATGATTCCTCTTGCCCTCTGTTCTTCCATTTTCTTTCCAGAGTCTTACAGTCTTCTATTCCAAATCTGGCATTTCTGAAAGTGAAGTGGGACAGAAATAACATTAAACCTTAAAATCACAACAAAAGTATCATCAAAAAATGGCAGCCATCACACAGAGCTGTAATTGGTGTTGTTACAAAGGCTCATAAATACTTACTCTCGTCATCGCTATCTGCAGAATCATCCTTAAAAAGACAAAAAAGGAGATGGTTGAAAAATGTTACAGGCGAAATTATCCGATTAAATGGTTCAATAAGAGTTCACAACAATAAGATGATAGCCTTAACCCCGACTGACGCCGATCTGCTTCATGAGAAGTTTTTATTAGTGAATATAAGAGCTTAATGCTCAGAAATGAAGTACAAGAAAAAAAAGGATTCTTACGTCATCTGCACCGTCTAGATCAGGTAGGTCATCCTCACCTCCCATGTTGTTCATCATCTGTAATATTAAACCAAAGCCACATCATTTACTCTTCTTGAATACTCATTAAACAAATGCTGCTTATTACAAAAAAAGACAATTCTAAGCACTCAAAGTGAGACGGGGTGGAAAATCTTTTCCTCAGTTTAAGTTTGGTTCAAATGTCAATCTAATTTGTAAAGATGGTGCACAGAGTGATTCAATTAGATGGAATGACAAGGTGTGTTTAAAAAGCTGGCTAGGGTGGTCAATTTTTCCTCTTTGCAGAACTGTATAGTTGAATTTTCCTACTTCATAATATAACACTTAATAATATAACAATTGGCAAACATCAGATTGAAGGGATGCACCAATCTCACTTTTGTCTCCCAGTACCTTTACTCAGTGTACTGGCCAATATCAAGTACCAATTCAATACCTGTCATTTCTCTCGTTTTTAAATCATTATTTTGGGGGCATTTCATGCCTCCATTAGGTAGCCACAGTGGAAAGACAGAAACTGAGGGTAGCGAGAGGTGGGGAATGATGTGCAACAATGGCACCCGGTTAGACACGAGTCGGGGACGCTGCCATTCATGGTTGGTGTCCCAACTCCTAAACCACCAAGGCACCCCCTTATGTTTCCTTTTTTAAACTTGAAATCTGCACCTGACAAGTATACATACTTGATTTTATATAATATATTTTAAGTGTGCAATATTCAGTTGCTATACTGAAAAATACACGTAAATATCAAATTGGGACTTTTTAATCATAAGATTATATTAAATGAGTGATTAAAAAAAACTTAATTGGGACATTCCTAGGAGCAAAGGAAAAAAAAGTAATCCCATTTTACTAAACAGACATTATTATAATCCATAATATTGTCTTCTACCCACATTCTTTTCAGCTTACATTGCTGGCCTTGATCAAATACCATGTGTGAGTTTTTCAGGTGGGCTCGTTTAATCTTAATTATGTCAAAACATTGATGTCTTCAAGGCAATTATGAATGACTTCACCCATACTAATCAATCGCTTACATCTGAGAATTGATCGAAGTTGCCCATCTCCTCATCTGAGTCATCCTCCCAGTCTTTCCAGTTGTTGAAGTCGACACTGAGCCAACTCAGCTGTGAAAACACAAAATGCACGTCTCTCATTATAGTGATTTGATGCATTTAAACAATCTCATTTATGACCTTCTAATATTGTGCATTAATTAACAGTATCATACTGCTAATCGTTAGTATTTCAAATGTACAATACACACTGTCCTCTACATTTAATGACTGTGTTTGTTTGTGTTTACTGACCTTAGCCTTCTCTTTTGTTAGCCTCGGCCATGCCTTCCCTGGCTGTGCTTTTCGTAAATAGCACAACACCGAGCGATCTGTGCGTTTATGTTTGCATTCCTGCATTGAGGCGGAAAAAAAATAAAGAAATATTTCAGTCTACATTTCATACGATCTAAATGTCTTAAAGCAATATTAATCAAAGCAACGATTCAGACATTCAGTATAACTTACATTTTCATCAATGGCTTCAAAAAGGTCTATTTCATTCTCATGTTTGACATTGTCAGTTCCTCCAAGACAACTGTGGGAAAAAAGAAACAACAACAAACACAGTTTACTCACCAAAAATAGACGGCAAGAGTGGAACTAACAATAATACATTTAACAAAAAATGAATGGTTATACAAATGGAGTTCTTTACCAACCAACATGAGTGAAACGTACCTGAAACCACACTTTGTTTTATCAAAATTGACTTTAACATCTTTGCTGTCTGCTACACAGAACTCTATAAAAACGGAGTCCCTCCTATCGTACCACTTGGCAGTTGCTGGATGCCTGTGAAGAAACAGAATCCATCAAAGCATCAACACATGTGAACAGTTACAGAACATAAGGAATAAAATAGTTTTCTACACAAACAGCTGTAATTCCCAATGCCCATTCAAAGCACAGCTCTTTAGACAGACCTTTAAACTAAATCTTAGGATCTGGATAAAAACAAGAACAATTAAAATCCTTAAAACATTCGTATTTGTGGTATAACAGCTCACCAGACCCATAACTCGCATAAAATAATACATAATACAGGACAACAGCGCTGGTGACAGGTGGGTAAGTCTTCAGGCCCGACAGCCTGCCTTTGAAAGGCCTGTGTATCAGGTTGCTACACAGCATCCAGTTACACAGTGCGCTCCTGTATCAAGAAGCCTCAAAAGTGAAACGTCTGTGCATACTAAAACAGGAAAAGTCAAATTAACAAGACGTTTTGGATGGGTTCACCTCAGACATATGATGAATATTATTGTAATATTTTTATCTTGGTATCTACAAGAGGTCATAACCACGCTCAATTCAGATTTTATGAAGTCCTGGGTGAGACTAATGTCCCAATTAGAGATGCTCTTTTGAATTAGTGTTACCCATACTAGTGGGTATGGGTTATTATCTTTTATTACTCTATTAGAAACTAAAAAACATATTAAATGATGTGTGATTGCTCACCCCATTCTTACAAACTCACCATTAACTATCAGTGAGAAATAGACTTCCAGTGCAGACACAAGTCAGTGGTTACAACTAATCAATGACGACTCACTGACCTGTTTATTGATAAGATTTTTTTTATGCAAGCTACAAGAGTGGTGGCGATTTCTTAATCTGCATATTTACTGACACTATATTCCTCTTGGCATTGAACGGATGGACTCCTTGACTAAATCCTCTTATAAATGATCGTGGACCAGCCAAGGCAGTGTATGGAAGCTAATGTTAAATACAAATGCTGACTAGTTAAACGTATTAAACTGCCTATTGATGGGTTTGCATTGAACATAACAGGTCTCAGATTTTCTTTATTATGCTGAAATCATGACTTCTGATGCTAATCTAACGATAGCCTTCTAGACGAAGTCGCTCAATGAAGCTAACAACGCTAGCCACTAGGTTAGTTAAGCCATGCGGTGTGCCTGACCCATCCCGTGGGCAAAAGTGGCTGTGTTTTCAAGCTAATGCTGGGGCACTGGGTCTGCTTTGATAACAGCAATGGTACATTGTGTTCCTCCACCCAGTCTATGAGCTTCCAGCTAAGCAGCGAGTTACCGTTAGCTTTTAGTTCACTGAGGCAAGGCCAAACTCCCGCCTTTGAAAAAGCATGTTGTCACACGGCTAACGTTAGCTAGCTAGCTAGCTAGCTAAGCAGGTTGCAGCTACTATCGCACTTTCCCTCCGTTGTACCCTCGTTGTAACTTCCCACAACTTACATGTCTCGCCGTGAAGTGAGCCTCTCCTCTGCAGATAAAACAGTCTAGTGAAAAGGACGGTAATGCCAGCAGAAAAAAACAGGAATGCTGCCCACAAACAACCAATGCAAACGCCTCTAGCCTGTGGACTCTGCTCCGGATCTTCTTGCGTATCCCAGGATGAGAATGTCGGTACTGACGCAGTTGGAGCGTACTAGACGTTTCTAGAGCTTTCAGCCACAGCTGGGGGTGATGTGAAGGAGGCAGCGTGTAATCTGCTCTGGAGCAAATTTAATGTGATTTGCTCTGGTCTCCGTATACCACCCAGTATGATCGCCTCAAATCACCTCATCCATGGGCGAACAATCAACAGATGAAACTGGTGGGATTATAGTTCTTTATTATACAAAATTAGAATACAGAAAACATTCAGGTGACAACGATCAATCACAATAAAGTGAATAAGATAAACAAAACAAAATGCCAGAGGACAGTGTACATTTATAAAGCCAGAGAACATTATTCATTCATAGAAATACATTAAAGGAGGTGCACAAGCTTATTGTCTTGATAGCCTTCTTATTTTTGGAGGAGAAAATAGTTTTCATGATTGGTTTCATTTTCAGATATAATAAATAAGGGTTTAGAGTTATTACATTTGGGTTTGTGGATATGAAATTTTCCTAAAAGAATGATTAGGTTAATAATATAATATTCTTTGATTTTATTGCCATTACATTTATTGAAACGATACAAAACATGCTCTAGGCCTAAAGTGAAACCAGAGTCAGTATTATCTATAATAAATCTACTCATGTCCTTCCATAGTTGGTGTATGGTTACAGTGCCAAAACAAATGAAGAAGTGAGAATGAACAATTTACATTGACATCCTTTTTCAACTTGACAAGATTATGATTTGCTGGGTAATCTCTGTGTATGATTTTAAAGGAGACTTATTTTATTAGTCAATAAATACTTAAAGGGTAAATTCCAAATATTGCAATGGTGTACAGTGGTGGACACACAATCTCTAATAATAATAAAAAAGGCTGTACTATAATAATTTTTTTTGTACTTGTCAATGTAGGTGCATTTAGCAAATAGTTACACAAAAAAGAAATTACTTTCATTATCGATCCTAATTAATCTGCCTTTTATTTTGGATTACTATCTTGCGCGTTCCCTTGTCAATATTTTGCACATTCCTGCACAAAACTGTACAGCTCTTTCATTTTTTTAAAAACTGTAATATTGTACATATTTTTATATATATTTTTTTTCATATTTTATCGTCAATTGTCTATTTATGCTTCTTGACTTGTAGTACTTGCTTTTTGTCTTTTTTTATATCTTCTACTTACTATGTTTAATGTTATGCGCCAAAACACCAAGGCAAATTCCTTGTATGTGAAAACCTACTTGGCAATAAACCTGATTCTGAGTTTCTCAATTAGTCATTTGGTCTGTAAAATGTACAAAAATAGTGAAAACTGCTCTTCACGATTTCCCAAAACCCAAACTGACATATTCAAATGTCTTGTTTTATCCAGCAGACAGTCCAAACCCCAAAGATATTCAATCTACCATCATAGACGGTAGATATGTATATATATAATAAAATATTGCACTGGAAGTTGCATATTGGACCAGGATCGGCTTCCAAACTAGTTGTAATGTCACAAATTCATCTCTGTATGCACACATTTTAAATTCAGATTCAAGGTGACCACAGAGAAACCTTTCCCTCTTTAGCAGATGAATGTGAAAACAGTGTTCAAGTGTGAAACTCTGCACATTGAACATCAAACATCCAAGTCAGGTAGCAATAAGTAAAACACATTTGAGTGGAGGGGGGCTTCAAACTTTGTCCTCACGTTGCTTATCCTTCTCAGTCTCTTATCAACTGGGGCCGTCATATTTTTTAATGGTCTATTTCTCTTTACAATGTTACAGTTTTGGCTCCATGATTCATGTTTAAAACCACAAGGAATGCCACAATAATCTTGCCTAATTTAAGTTGTTTGATTAAAAATTAAGTAGCATCTTTTGCTGTCCTCCCCTGCCAACATGTGTCCAGCTGCAACCAAAGGCAGACATGAATCCAGGCCTGCATAACCATCTCCATAAAGGGCAGGTTTTGTGGGAGTGTGGCATGAAGCAGTCCCAGCTCCCTGCACACCCACACAGGTGTTTTTCAGTTATTCTTTCTGATTGGGTAGAAGTTGGATGGTGCCATACTGCGAGTTGGATGAAGTCACTAAACTCCACATACAGAGCTGTCCCACCCTAACAAGTACAACTTAAGTACAAACAAAGAGGTAACCAGCCTAAACAAGTTAAATTACCTGTGTGGCTGAAGGATGTGCGTGTAGTCTGAACCTGCTGATCTTACACATCATAATCATAGGAGACATGAGTAATAGTACTCAGCCTGTCCTGGAGGGAGCTTTGTCAAATCTGAGAGAATAATTAAAGTGGCATCACACTGGTATCTCAGCTTGGAACAGGAAGCCACTGTTACACACTGGGGGTGTAGATGAAGATGTGGGAGGATCTAACGGACATATGCTATCAAGGTCAACCCATATTAAAGACCAAATGTCAGGTTTATCTTGAGCCGTGCTACAAGTTATAATTAGTTTCAATCTGTCTTATTGAGTGGCTCAACTTCAGAGAATTATAATGAAAAAACAGTTCTGAGTATTTTTTTAAGCCACAGTCTGTTTACAATCCAGCTAAACATTATAATGGCTGTTCATGCTCTGTGAGGGAATTGAGCCTTGGCGTTTATTTGAGTCATGACAAATTGGAGTTAGTGCAGCTGCCATCTTTAAACTGGTTCACAATACAAATGTAGATTTACTCAAAAGGGGCCCTGTGGAGTTTTCTTATAAACAAACAAAGGCTGTTGACATTTAGTGTTACTCACCAAATGTGTTGAATGCATTTCTTTTCTCATAAAACATTTGCAAAGCCAATTTTTAATTATTTTAAATCCAGCGCTGTTTACATCCATGTTTACTAGCTTGCAGTCTTCTTCCCTTACTTTACTGGTGTGGGAAAAACAAAACAAACAAAATGATCAAAATGAAACAAAAAAGCTCCATAGCACTACTAGAAAGGTCAGAAACTCCATGGGGAACTTCTAAGTTTAATTTTGAGGTACTCTTAGTTTACTTTCCATTTTATGCTACTTTATACTTGTACTGCACTACATCTCCCAAGGGACATATTGTACTTTTTACTCCACTACATTTATCTGTTAGCAAGAATGACTAGTTACTTTTCAGATTAGGATTTTACATAAAAAAACCATTATAAAATAAAACACATCGAGAATAAACCAGTGGTTTCCATTCCCTGCTATTTTTGGCTTGTGACAAAAAGTGTCCAGCTGGGGCCCCTTGTCACATTTCTGAGTTGAAGTAGTTCCATCAAAGATCTCCCCTCAAAACTTCTCACGTTTTCATATAAATTGTCCAAAGAGGTCAAATTCAATATGTCAAACAAATACATTAGAAAACAGTCCACAAAAAGATCTTTTATATCCATTGATCATCGCAAACCCTTCAGATTTATGCATTTAATAATTTATTTTTGCACTACAATATTCCATCTCCACAAATTCTTACTTCAACTTTTTAAAGCTGGAGAATTGAGGTGTGACCTGCAGTCCATTACAGCTGGCATTTATACTTCTGATACCACAGCTACTTTATATACACACACTTCTGAATTTTGAACAAAAACTGATCAGCTCTGGATTATGACACGTCTATTCACTTCTGCCCAGTGATGTGTTCATGTTCAAGTTAAGCTCAAGGCAATGAAAAGCATACGAACTGACTGAACTACCAGCCTTGTCACCCAGTTTAAAATTTATACATTTTGATTGCAAAATACAATACACTATTACGGTGGCTCAGTGTTGTGTAGCACACCTCACAGGTTCAAATCTCAGCTTAAGTCCAATGCTGGGACTTTGGTTAAAATTGTGTCTTGTTCAATGCAATGCTGGGATTGGTCCAGCTCCCTGTAACCCCTAAATAGGAATATGTGAGAACAGAAAATGGATGGAAGAATCCATAATAGAAATCAGTATTTCTAGTCATTTCAGGGTTGGGGTTCAGTCCCCTGTTTAGGGATACCTGCCCTGCCTTGATCAGGATTAACAATCAATCCTGCAACCAAACCACAACAAAAAGTCTCCCCATTTCCCAATGAAAAAAAGCAAAAACATCAAAATGTCGTTTTATCAAGCCACAACTTTAATTCCATCTTGGGTATAAATTGTATAAACGAGCTTAGATTAAATCAGCAACCTTTCTTCAACCCTTCGTTTCCAGGGTCCCATTACATTGTCAACTCCTGCAAAGAGAACAAAGGTTTGTTAGTGTAAGTGTAAGTTAGTGTGTTAAGAAGTTTTTCCCACAACTTAAAGAAACTCTCTCTTCTCAGGACAGAAATGTTGGCTTCAGTGAACTCAGAAGAACGAAAGTCACTGTATTAATCATCACTGAAGAGTTCTCAGTATGCATTTATCTACAGAGGTCTGAGCAAACCATTTAAAATGGCCTGTTCAATAAATACTCCAAAGCATTTTACTACAATTAGAAAAAGTTTTAGAAATCTCACCATAATAGCATTGACAATGTCGTTGTTGTTGTTTTTCAGGGCGCGTACAGCCTTCGCCCGCGACACGTTGGCTTGTGACATGACGAGTTCGATGTCCTTGACCTCAACTCCGGTCTCATCCACCTATAAATATAAGGGATTAGTTATATCTCAATATAAAACAAAGTGTGCATATTCGTATGAGTCCATCTTCACTTCAATAAAACTGCATCGTACCTCTTCTTCTTCGCTCTCCTCCTGTACTGTTGGCGTCTGTGTGTTTTCCTGGATGTTTGATACAGCCTCTCCCTGTACCTTGAATTTTTCTGCGGCAGCCAGCTGGGCTTGCTGGGAAAGATCTTCGATCTAGAGCACAGGAAGAGTAAAATGAGAACATCAACATCATTCGGCAGACACATTTCAGCTGGAGACACCATTTTGACCGTCCCCATGGTATTATTACCTGAATCTTTCAATGAGTATTCTGCTGCCTTATAAAAAACTACGACTAGACAAGACAGTAGGACAAGTGTAATCACTTGACAGCTCTACAAGGGACAAAGACTAAGGTGGCGAGTATCATTGCTGGCTACATACCTTAGCTTCACCGAAGACGATGTATGTGTCTGATGCGGGGCTCTTGTAGACGTCTGGTTTGGTAATGACAAACAAGATGTTCTTTGACTTGCGAATGGTGACCCTGGTGACCCCTGTTACCTGCCTGAGACCAAGCTTTGACATCGCCTGTAAGAAACAGAAGTCATTTTAAAAACATGGCCAATTTTGACCATTAAAAAGAGCAGAGAAGTACCAATTACATTAATGAAACAATAAGTTCATTACCTTTCGTGCCTTCTTTTCACTGCGGCTCTGTTTGGCTTTGCTGACAGGTTCCTCGTCTATTTCGGCAGCGGCTGCAAGCTGTAACAGACAGAATATTCATCCATATTTTATGTCAAGAAGTAAATGTGTACAAAGGAATTTAGCGTGTTTGAATATGAACCGATACAGAATTGTAATGCTAGTCATTGTGTAAACACTCTTCTCAGGACAGAAAGGCTGGCTTCATTCGGCTCAGAAGAACGAAAGTCACTGTGTTAATCATCACAGAAGAGCAAAGGATTAACAACATCTGCTCAAAGTGTTTAATATAAGCAGTAGATGTTGTAATGATATTTTCTGTTTCAGTTCAAGTCAACAGCAGACACAACATTCAAGACCAGACTGAACTCTCACCTGAGCTTGCTGTGTCTGTGTCTGTGCAGAGTCCTGTTCCTCCAGCTCAGGGACTGAGTCATCGCTGTCCGACTCAGTGCCGGATCCTACAGAAACCACCAACAGAAACCAAAATTTAGTCACAACATGCCACCTATTACATATATTTACACTTGCAAATTGCAAGTTGCAAATATGCTGAATCAATCCTGGGGAATTAAAATAAGCAGGTTAATAGTGATTCAAAACACACTATGTTTGCTGTTACCTGAGATGAATTACACCCACTTAACATGTTGAAGGTTCAAGTAAACGTGTATGTTAACAAGAACTGTAATAACCATTAACTTCATGTTGCAAAAGTGTCACTGTGATTAGAGCTATTTAACTTCAAATCTAAACTACTGTGTACTCTGTAAGTATGTTGAAAACACCCTCCTATCCAATCCACATTTACCAGACTGACACTAGACATCACACAAATGAAACTGCACAAGATGGCTGACAGTACGCAACAACAGAACTGATGTTTTCCAATAACAAGAGCATCTATGTCAACAACTACGTAACATCTTTGAGCAAGGACAGTTTAAAATTTAAAGCAAAGCTAATGTATACTTCACAACCTTGGCTTTTTCAGAGAACGACATGTCTAAGCATCTGAGCAGTTCCCAGAACGCAGTGCCAGTTGGAAAAACAGATGAAGACAAAAGAGAGAAAGGAGCAAATACCCTTGTCGTTCTTGATCACAGGCTCCACCTTGGCTGGGGTTTTAGCAGGTGTGGGGGCAGGTTTGGGTGTTGAGACAGGTTCAACCTCAGGTTTAACAGGGGCAGGTGTTGCAACTGCCTCAGCAAATGTGAGTTTACGGGGAGCTGGGGCAGGAACAGGCTCAACTGGAGCGGGTTTTAAGGGAGCAGATGAAGGCTCGACAATCTCAGCAGGTGCCGCCTTAACCTCAACCAATTTAGCCTCAGCAACTGGCTCAGCACCCTTCACAGGGGCCGGCTTAGTAACCTCAGCTGGTGTAGGTTCTGCAACTGGCTGGACAACCTCAACGGGAGCAGGTTTGGGCTCAGCAACTGGCTTAGCAGCCTCAACCAGGAGCAGGTTTGGGCTCAGCAACTGGCTTAGCAGCCTCAACCGGAGCAGGTTTGGGCTTAGCAGCTGGCTTAGCCTCAACAGCTGGCTTAGCCTCAACCGGAATAGGTTTGGTCTCAACAACTGGCTTAGCAGCTTCAACTTTGGCTGGGGCTACTGGTTTAGCAGCTTCAATGGGAGCTGGTTTCGCAGCCTCAACAGGTTCAACTGAGGCTTCAGCAACCACTTTAGCACCTTCAACAGGAGCAGATTTCACCGGGGCTGCTGCTTTGGCAAGCTCAACAGGCACAGACTTGGGCTCAATATCCATCTTGGGTTGAGATGCTACCTTAGTAACCTCTACAGGGGCAATAGCGCTCTGAAGGTTTGGTGGTTCAAGACAAGATTTAGGAGGAGATGTAGCAAGTTTTGCAACCTCTTTCTCAATAGGGGGTACTGGCATTTTAACTGGTTTCTCAGGTGGGAGAAGTGGAGGGAGATCATCATCAGCAACTGCAGTAACAGGAGCAGCTTTAGGAGCCATCTTAACTTCAACTGATGGGGGGCTAGAAGCAAGAGTATCTGAAAATGAAACTGGAGCTGCCACAGCAGGCTTAGAGGTAACTTTAAAAGCAGCTGGGGCTGCAACAGGCTTTGCAGGAGCTGGTGAGGGTTTGTTTGGCTTGACTGGGGCAGGTGTAGCTTCAACTACAGTTTGCTTGGGGTTCGCCTCTACTGGTTTTTCATTTGCTGCTGTGACCTTGCACTCCACAGGGGCAGGAGCAGGCACAAATGCCTCTCCTTTCTTAACTTTTCCTTGTTTGGCAGCCTTGACAACTTTCGGGGCCATGCGGTTAGCCTGATTGGCAGAGGAGCTGCCAGGTGAGGTAGCTAGGGGAGACAGCATGGGTGACAGGTGGGAAGAGGAGGAAGTAGATTTTGGTGAGGTGGGAGAAGCGGAAGAGGCAGACATAGAGGAGCGTTTTCTTCTGCCAGGGACAGCCTTTGGGGCAGAGGAACCCTGCGCACTCTTGGCATCTTTGCCTTTGGGCTTTGCAGGGCCAGAAGCTGCCTGGGGTTGCTGGGAGGAAGCTGGGGCAGGAGGTGTAGCTGAATAGAAAAATATTCTTTAATTTTTTTGACAGGAAAGAGGAAGCCTTACTCATGCGGGTTAAATGATCACAAACCAAGACGCAATCTCCTTGCTTTGGGTTAGGAAAAGGACACACCTGCCTAACTTTAGATGCAAATTCCCACTCAAAACGCACAGTGCATACTTCCACACAGAAAAACGCATTCTATTTTTAGTCAAGATGCACTTAGGACAAAAGGAAAATCATATTCGCGATGCATATCACATTACCACATCATGATGAAATATCGCACTTGCACATAGCAAGGGCTACCTCGACATAGCAAGTGCATAAATGCACATGCTATTGCACCACTGACCTGGTGCATCAAGGTAGAACTGACCGACACCTGGCCATGTGTTAGAGTTGAATTAAAAAGAATGAACGTAATGACCCTTTTAGGAAAGATTACAGGACTACAGATGCAAACAAAAACAAGTAATGACCCACCCTGACAAAAACACTGCAACAGAGGCAGTAGTTTAGCCAACTTTCTCACACTGCAAAATATCACTGGGACTACATGGTATATTGTAAGGAAAACCTTTGTTCATTTGAACTTGTACCACTCTTACCACTTAGAAAGAAATATACCCAACCCGATCAAAAAGGTGCATTGAAAAGATCGGGACAAAAAGTGAAGTAAGGGGAGCGCCTGCTATAAACAAACCTGACAGGTGGTGAGTGGAAAGAGGTGGGCCTTCACATTTGGAGGTTCCCTTTGACTGAATGGCCTTTGAGAGAAGCGTAACAGGTTCTTCCTTGTCAGGATTTTCATTCTGAGTTGCCATGTCAACATTCGCATCGCCAGGCAATATCTTCCCATCTTCACTGTTCACACTGATTTCTTCAGGAGCAGATGGTTTTGGATCAGCGGGAATTTCTTCTGCCACTGCTTCTGGCTCGTCTCCAGATGCCTTTGCTTCTACAGAAATATGCTCAACCTCCTGGCTGGCCGACTCTTCAGCAGCAACAACGACTGACTCTTGACTCTGTTCTTCTTTAGTTGGGGCTGCTTCTTCGTCAGCTTGTGGCCCTTCTGTGGACACACTGGGAGCCTCAGTAGAAGGTGCAGACTCTTCAGAAACCGTCAAGTCAGTAGAAGGTACAGGCTCTTCAGAAACTGGCAAGTCAGTAGAAGGTGCAGGCTCTTCAGAAACTGGCAAGTCAGCTGAAGCCCCTGCTGGGTCAGCAGCCGCCTCTTGCTGTGAGACAGGTGTCGCCACCAACCCAATCTCTTCTGTCTCCTTGGTTATTTCTTGAGTTGCAGCTACACCATTTGGTTGATCACCAGCAGTCTGAATGCTAGCTTCTTCTGGGGAGCTTATCTCCTGAGCAGGAACAGAGGCTTCTGGAGGATTCTCCAGTGGGATTTCCTTACTCACTGTAGGAACAGCCATCACAGGAGGAGCAGAAGAATTTAATACTCCTGCAGCTGATAAAGGAAAAGCAATAAGAGTAACAGGAGGGCAATCACAGTAGCCGTTTGGGGAGAGCTTCATGAATACACAGAGAAGTGAAAAAGAAACTGTGCTCCACACGTGAACAGAAACGGGTTTGTGAGAAGCTCAGCAACTGGCTCTTGGTTTGTAGAAAGAGGGAGGTGTTTAGTGAATTAAGAAAAAAAAAAAATTCCCATGTACCAAACTCCATGCAGTGGTTAAGTGTGAGGTAAGTGCCCGGAAGACATCCTTTAGTACAAAAAATAAAAATAAAAGCAGACAATGCATGAAAATAAGCTGTAAATCCATTTACTAAATTTAAATTAGACAGCTCAGTATGTGTACATTGGTGTCCAGTACTGACCCACTTGGAGGTGCATCAGTATTCACCCATACCATCATCATTCAGGAAACACATTTAGTGAGGTGAGATATCCTTCCCTCTCAAAGGTCATCTAAATAGCTTTGTGCAGTCTTTTGTTGTTATGGAGTTTGCCTTCGCACAGATAATGTCATGTTGATATGTGCACAGTTACCACTGCTAGCACGATTCTTTTACCAGTGTCCTCCCACGTGGCTAAACAGAATGTATAATATTGGCCTCTGCGTATTTCACCCTTATGAACTGCTTGACAAGCATTCACACATGCACTGTGAACCTCTACTCAGACTGTACAAATCAAACCAACTAGCTAAATTGGTGTGTTTCACTGCTATAGTAGATAGTTAACTGTAGTTTTACTGTAAATACCAGTCAGTCGTCAATGTCAAAAACATCAATAAATTAACAAAATAATTCAAATTTAATATTAAAAATTGGATTTTGCCAGAATTCACAATTTTGAGGTTACTAGATTTTGAAGAGGAGATTAGTTAGCACACCGAGACAAAAAGTGGTAATGATGGCAATGAGCTCAGTCCGACTGTAGGTTTTATAACTGCAGCAAGGCGGTACCCTACTCAGCCTGACTTCATATTCAATTACATTTAAGCTAAACCAGTAACACTCAACTCAAAAGCCCAACTGATATAAACAAGGCTTAAAAAAGGATTGCTCTTCATCCTTGTATTATACCTTTTAAAAGTGCTACACTCCCTTTGTGAGTTAAATAAATTCAAAGTTATGGACTATTGGTGGCTTCATTTGATAGTCTGATAGTTAAGTTGGGAAACAATTTCAAAACAGATACAACACAGTTTGACGACAGCTTCTAACAGTACATTTACAGTGCAGAATACCTCTCCTAATCATCTTGATATTTTACATTTAGTTGCAGAGGGAAAGCTACAACTGACTGAAGAGCTTGCCTGTTAGCCGTTTCTCTGGTGCTGGCTGTGACTGATCAGTTGGTATGGTAGGCCCTGCCCCACCCCTGAGCAGGCACCTCCACCCACTTACAGACCATTTGTACAGGAAAACACTAAGGTGTGTTCTGGTGAAAAGGGATGCACGAAAATGTATAAAAACATGTGTAATATGCAATGGGAGAATCTGGATTGACTGCTGTGAAGACTCCTTGATATAACACTGTAACTCAAACACATCCAGAAAAACAGTCTTCAACTAACATGGACACCAGACAAATCCATTCTTCACTTTAGTTATTTATTACCTAATGTTTGGTCAAAAGAGCATTATGTACAATATGCTACCTGATGTCTTTCAAAAGACGTCCACTATTATTAAACCACTATTTTGGTATCAGCATAACAATACTTACAATATATTCACATTTATTGTCCTACAGACAATATAAGTTGTGTTTAAATTAAGAGCTAAAAAGGAAATACGCTTGTAAAAAAGGTCAGGTTAAAATAAATGTGCAATGCGACTGATCTGTGTCATCGCTAACACAGCGACTCTCACTCTACACAAAGTGGGTTTTCCATGCATAGAGAAAACCACACTCAACACCATGCATTGTGTGCCAAATCCAGTTGTCAGTGCAAGTCACCACACACCATTGTGAGTTTGTGTAAATAAAAAGGAGGGGTCCTGGATCACTCTTTTCAACCCAAGAAATATCACCACTACAAATCTCCCAACGAGCTGTTAAAAGATGTCCCAACACATGGCTGGTGAGTGGCAGTCAAAATAACCGTCACCTGTTACATCAACTCAGCGTCCAGTCAACTCCCTGAACCAAATAATCCTCCAAATCATGCAGTATTGTTCCTCTACTCAACAAATTCACCTCCACAGACGGCTATCAGTTGAACAATACACACGTTCTTTGAGCTCCAGGACCCCGTTGTTTAATATTCAGTATTTCATGCACGTTTATGAGAAGTTAAAATATACGAACCAGTCTCCACTTGAGGCTGCTGCATCTCCTGCTCGGTGACTGGGACCGTTTCTGTGGCTTCACCAGGCATGGTTGCTGGTGAGGACAAACGAAGGCAAGACAGTTAATTAGCTCAAGCTAAGTGTTAATAAGTTCTAGTTGTAAAACAAGCTATGTAGGATAACTTCAGTGGTAAGTTAGCACGGGCTAGTTAGCCGGTTCGGCCACTGACTTGCAGTTGTCGTAGGTGGTTGAACAGGTGACAGAGCCCATGCTTTAACTGGAGAGCTCAGCCCCTATTGAAGCGACATTTAGCTAACGTTAGCTTCGGTTAGCTAACTGCTTCTGTCAGCCTCTACAGGGGAAAGCTGACGGCAAGTAACCAAGCCTACCATCACCTTTCCTCCCGATTTTAACTGATTGAAGTGACCAGCTAGCTGTCACGTAAATGAACCTAATTCCACTTGACACACAGCTCACTGCGGCCCTGACAGGCTGCTAGTAGTCATCATGTTCCCCCATTTTGAGCAGGTAATCGGAGGTACAACGGCACACATATCACCGCACAGAGGCACGGAAGAGGAATAATAGCCGCACCAGCCTGATGACACTACTTTACTTTAACACATGAAACTGTTGGTATACACGGGAATATGTTAAAAATGGCTGGATGATGTTGGATTATCAGAGGAGACACTCACCGACTCGGGACGCTATATCCAAGATGGCTGTAAGAGAGAACTTCTGACCCCAGTTTCCCGGTAATATCCGGTTTGGAGCCGCGGCTTCTTCTTCCGGGTTATTTAAAGGCACAATCCGTCTGTTGTTTTTTTTACCGTAGAAATCACAGTCACATCCACATACAGCGCATACTTAAGGGGTTTCACTTATAAAACCAAACAAACAAAAAAAGTACAGCACTTTAGTACAATTTTGAGTATTTTCATTTTATGCTACTTTATACATCTACTTTTACCAATGTCTGTCAAAATAACTGTCACCTGTTACTAGAAAAAAACAGCACTTTACTAAAGTACAACACTCAAGTACAATTTTGAGTATTATACCTCCATTTTATCACTTCTGCACACCTGCCTCAACACTATTATATTTCTATTTGTATTCTATTTTATATTTGTATATTTCATTTTATTGTGTTATATTTTAGTATACACACTATATTCTATTCCTATATTTTGAACTTTTGCACTATTCTATATCTTTTGTCTTAAGTTCTCCTTTTACTTCACTTGATTTTCTTTATACATATTTTTTGAGCATTGTCAGAGGGAGCCTGGGATTTAAGAATTTCAACGACTGCTTCTATGTAATTGTTGTGCACATGACAATAAAGATCTTGAATCTACTTTATGCTTCTACTTTTACAAATGTCAATCAAAATAACTGTCACCTGTTACATAAAGTCAGTGTCCAGTCTGCTGAGTCAACTCCCTGAAACAACTTACTGATGGCTAACTGTAAATATATAAATTGTATTATTTTATTATTATCACTCCACTACATTTCAGTTGGAAATACTGAACTACATACTCCACAACATTTATCTGACAGCTGTAATTACTCGTTACTTTGCAGATAGACTTTGCAAGACACATATGATCAGTTTATTTAGTATGATGAATTATTGTAAATTAAAAGATTCAGCAGTATACAAGAGTAGTTAAAATGAGCTCAACCTCGACCAAACTAAAATATAACACACATTAATCCATCTGTAATAGTAATCCAGTAATGTCATACATGATAATATCTCACTCCTACTGCATAATTAGTATTTTGACTTTCGATACTTAAAGTGTTTTGCTTGTAATACTTATTTACTTTTACTCAAGTAACATTTTGAATGCAGGGTTTTACTAGTAAGGGAGCATTTCTACACTATTGTATTGCTACTTTTACTTAATGCTCTGAATACTTCTTCCACCATTGGTAATAATAATTTACATAATGACATAATTACCTGTTTCCTGCTGTACTTACAGATATTACTGGTGTAAACAAAGCTTTAACAGCATCAGAAATCATTAATAACTTCATAACTTGTGATGGTATGTGATAACAGGTTCCAACCCTTTGTTTTCTGATTTTGGTGTTGGAAGATGGCAGTGAATTTTGATTTACATGTGATTTCAATCACAGTGGCACCTTTTACTTGCCTACTGCATATCTATTGGCCTAGTCAACAACTCAGAACAACATTCAGGCTTTTACATTAATCCTGTTTGCTGTTGGCAAAAAAACAAACAAAACATTTTGATAAAACCTATAAGATGCAGTGGCAGTTTAAGGAGCAAATTAACCCCAAAAACATTATTTCTGAAAAATATATTACAAAATCAATAACCTATATAATACTTATCTGTGAAAATGGAGGTTAATTTTTTAGAAACTTGGTAAAATAAGACATCTTTATTCAACATGCAAAGAGCATGAGTATTGGTATACACCATCTCATATTTACTGACAAGAAATGTCAAATGAGGTCTTACAAAAATACTTTGTCCCCAAATGACAACACCTAACTGCTTCCTATTCCAGATAACTTAAAGTTAAAAACTAAATCTGCAAAACATCTTCTGCTAAAAACTGAAATACAAGATTTTGAAAATACCAAATTTATTTTCACAAATGACTGTACAAAAACAAAATGTAGGAAACAAGCAGACAAACAACATAAAATCCTACAGTGAGGAGATGATGTAGTTATGTTATGTTTATGAATGCATTATTACTGAGTCTCAGAAGAGTGTAATAAAATCAATTTGGAGGAAATTATAGTTCATTAGAACAATGTTCCACCACAACATGAAGCCCCCAAAACAGGACAGTTTGCATCGTTGCCCACATTAAGTAACAGGGAGCGATCAACAGCCTCTTCTGTATCCCTTTCTGATTGTTAATCCAGTTCAGAATTCTTTCTGGAGATCTAAAAGGAAAAAAGGAAAAAAGAAAATCAATTACATAAAAGAACAAACCTCTTAAAAAGTCCCTCTGCCCTCATTTAATGTATAAAATAATAAAACTCACCACTTTTTCTGAGAAGTTCTCCTCTCCATGAACGAGCCATTCCATCCAGAAACTGATCAAAGTATTTCACATACTTCCCCAGACTTGTTCTTTTGTAATCTGTGAAGAAAAATAGTCAGTGAGCCGAACAGATAATTTACTCCGTAGGTTCTCATTGGTGGTTAGTGTGAATCATCCTGCTATTAATGGTAGTAATTATGATAAAACAAGAACATGAATTCAGTGATTCCTATAGGAGGAGTTTACTTTCATATTAAAAGAAAAATAAATTGAGGTCAAGCATGTCATGGTTTGAGCCAGGAAAAACATGCCAGATTCATGTTGGCCTATTTATAACTTTGAGACAAAAAAAAAGGTAAAGCTCTTGTTCGTGATACGATAAGCCTGAAATTCAGATTTCAGATTTTCACCTCTGATCTTTCGTCTCTCTGCTGCATCCTTCTCGTTTTCCTTCTCCTTGATGTCCTCTGATTTCTCTTCCTCTTCGCCGGTCCTGGGTCGATCCAGCTCCTCACAGATCAGACTAAAAAAAAAAAAAGTTGTAACACCAGCTCTGATGAGTATTAAAACTGCACACAACAGAGCGGGAGACATTAAATTATCACTTACCTGATTGTAGGCACAGCAAAAGGGTCAAACGTATCCAATTCTTTGAGGTCCATGGGAACAGAAATGCGCCCTGGCCAGAGTTCAAAAGAGAGGAGTCACAGTGAGATGCTGTCAGCGGCCATCTTGATTAAATCTGTTAAAATTAGATCTATGCTCACCTGTTTTGGGATGGACACTGAAGGGGCTCTTCAGCAAATGGTTCACCCCTTTACTGACATTCACATCGAGACGTGGGTAACAATACTGCAGCATGATTTCTTTCTCAAAGTACTGGCCCTTCTTGGCAGTGGCCTGGAGGAAAGAAAGATTATATCATTGTGCCTGTGTTTACCATAAGCCTTCCCGCTGTAATGTTTAAAAATCAATTAAAAAGGTTAAACAACTGTCATTAAGTAATGCGAGCAGAATTACACACCTGTTTCCTATTGGCTTGGTCCCTGAGCAGTTTCCAACGGTTCTCAGGTTTCTTCTCGTTCTGGAAGTCCTGCTGTAATTCTTTTCTTACATGTAAGTGCTGAGTTAAGGTCAAGTCCAGTTATTTTCTCAAAGGTTTCAGCCAAACAAGATGTGATTTAAATATGAGAATGTAAATCACATCCAAGAGACAATAAAATGCAGGTTTTTTCCATTAGATAAACATGCAGTATGTTGTGAAAAGGATATCTTCAGGTACCAGTGCCAGCACTTTGTTTACAGATTCCTTGCGGCCCAGTATGTCCTGTTCCTGTAGTGCGTACTGGGGAAAGTAATGCTCCACCACTGTCAAAGACTCTCTGTTGATTACAAGCAAAGACTCTTAAACAGCTCAAGCTGCAACATCAATCAGAAACAATAACCTCAATCAATTAGACACAAACATCAAAACAGAACAGACACAGTTGCAGCTTTAAACTTTACTAATGATGTGATTCTTACCTGATAAAAGGATGAATTGGATCTGTCAGCACAACTTTCTTCACTGTCTCTTCACCTCCCTACAAAACAGCAGTGAACACATTGGTTTTCTACATAAAAGTCATTAACTGACTGATAATGTACACAAAGGACTCAAAGTTATAGCCAGTTATTAACGGAAGCATTGTTGATTCCTTCTGAAAACATATCTGGTTGGAGGGAAAGACACTGTATGAATATTCTTGTGTTCTGTGTAGGGCTGCAACTAAGAATTGTTTTCATTATTGATTATTTTTGTGATTATTCGATTAAGAGCTCTGTTTATAAAATGTCACAAAACAGTGAAAGGTTTAATTGGGGATGTATTCATATTGTTCGATTTATTCGACCAAATTTCCAAAACCCAAAATATATTCAGTTTTCTATCATATGTGACCAAAAAAACAGCATCAGATCCTCACATTCGAGAAACTGAAACCAGGAAATTGGTTTGGCATTTATACTTGAAAAATTACTTAATCGATTATTAAAATGGTTGCCAATTAATTTTCTGTTGAACAAATAATAAATTCAATCAACTAATCGTTGCAGCTTTACTTCAACTTCCTGTCTTACTAAACACTCATGCCCAATAAAACCTTTTAAATATAACAGACCAACAAAGTTGACGAATAAAAAAATGGAGCTGTGCACATCCATAATTTTGTTACCTCACAGCTTTGAAAAATGACAGTGCTTCTTAAGTGCTAGACTAGTGCTATATATAGAAACTTAAGACATGTCTTTTTAGTCTGGCTTTTACTTAAGGTGCCTCATCATTTGTTGCCTTACTTTTTGAGTCTTAATCTTTGGTTTTCATACTATTTTTATCCCTTGTGTTCATTTATTTTATTGACTTTCATCTATTTTTAACATTTTATTGTTGTAATTTTTAGTCTTGCAAAATTCTATTTATTGTTGTCTATTTTTTTTTTCTCCACTCTTTTTGTCTGTGCTGTCTCAGTCTTGCTCTGTGAAGCACTTTGGGTCGCATGTTTGTATGAAAGGTGCTATATAAATAAAGTTGAGTTGAGTTGAGTATATGGAGCCTGTCTGGATCTTTACTGTAGCCCGACTGATACGGGACCGATATCAAGATCGATATTTGAGAATCATGATCTGCTAATGAT
>NTHP01000014.1:2412434-2424519 GCA_003416845.1 Oplegnathus fasciatus
AAAAAAAAAAAAGGTCTTATGTAACTGAAACCAGCACTGAACTATTGTAGGTTTGTGTGTTTATCTCCCACGGAGTAAAAACTTTCTGGACAGTCACCCTTTCCAGAGGAAACATTGCATAAGACCTATTTACATTTGCAACACACACAAACATACAGTTCCTATCACTCTTTATGTTTCTTTCCATTCCCCGACTTTATTATCTTTATTTATAACAAATTCATTTTTATTATCGACTGAGAAATTAAATTTTTTTTAAAATTACCATTCCCTTATGCCAAAGTCGACATCTTCAGATGTCTTGTTTTGTCCACCAAGAGTCTGAAACCTACAGATATTCAGTTTGCAATCACATAAGATGAAGAGAAGCAGCAAATCCTCACAATTTAGAAGCTGAAACCAGAGAATGTTTGGACTTTTTGCTTGAAAAATGACTTAAAACAATCAATTAATTTCCTGGCGATCGACTAGTTGAATAATCAACTAATCATTTCAGCTCTAATAACATTGCTCCAAGTGTCTTAATCTGATATAATACGATCACATGCAAAACGGATGTGAGAAGACTTATACATTTTTCCCATTAATGTTGCATCTTTTATCAAGACACACAGTCTGATGTTGTCTTTTGGAGGAAGAGTCCAGCTCCTTTCTTTCTTTGAGAGTAGAGAGGGCAGTTTGGACGCATAGACTAATGTTTGCTCAACCGAAAGGGTTGTGTGTATGTGTGTGTGTTTGGTTTGTGTGTCCAGGCGGGGGGCCTGCTAATGTGTGGGAGGTGGTGGGTGCTAGAAGTTGTGTCCTCTTTGGATCGCTCTGCCTCCTCTTTCTCAAGCCTTACATCACCCTGGATAGTTATGTGACGGGCGCTTTGATTCCCACTAAAAAAACTGTTATTGATAGATCGTAGTTGTATAAGTTGTCCTACTTTGCGGATTTAAGTCAAAGATTCACACTGACTGAGAGGGGCCTTAAATGCTTCTAGGTGGTAATATTGTAGTAAAAATTCCTCATTAATGTCTCAAGAGACTGCCAAATCCTTCAATGCAACATGATTGTTAGTTAGTTCCGGCAGAGGCTTATTAGAAGTATCTATTCCTGATATAATTATACCCCCTTATATTTGCAAGGAAATCTTCTGGTGCACATTTGGCCCCTGAGGACAGGAGTAGGAAATTAAATCTTAGTGTTGCTGTGTGGGGAGTGATTAGGTGGCAGAGGGAAGACAATAGAGAGCGGACATCCTGTCAGTCTGTTTTTAGCACAGGAGCCTTCCTGAGGGTTAAAAAACAGTTCTACATATAGCTGTGCCGTTTATGGAAATGTAAGGAAAATGTGTTTCCTTCACAGCATCATTCACATTCTTATAACCAAGGTGGCGTATTTATGAGACGACAAACAGGGTGGACTGTCTCAGTGGGCTGATGAATGTATTTTATGGTTTGCTTGTGGCTCAGTAGAGTAAATGGTGGTTGAAAATGTTGGAGAAGAAAAGTTACTGCTGGTTAATAACCAGCATCAGTGATACCTGAGAAGTAAGAAGATACTACAGAGCCTATAGCAACATTAATGACTTTTTGCTTAATTCTTGCCTCTTATTAGTGTGACTGCTGCAAGCTGCACAAAACTCTTGAATGTAACCTGCAATTTCTATAAAATTTGACTTTAAATGACTCTAATTCCATGGTCATAGCACTGGTTTACTAAAACTTTTGCACAATTCATCCTTGTATATTCTCCAACATATTGACCAGGATCCAAAATTAACACCCACCAAGCGCCAAATGCGGGTAGATTTCCGTTTGGCAAGTAAATCTCGGAAGGCTATCCACCACACTGGCGGGTAAATGTTTGTACCAAAGTAGTCATGTAGTAAAAAACTATGCTGAGAGTCTCTACTGCGTTTTGTTGTCAGTTACGGGCACACTGCTTCTGTCCTCTGCCGTCTGTGTCGGAGTTTGACACACACACACACACACACACACTACCATGTGTGTCTTTACTCACGTCTAAACAGTGCTGCGAAACTGACCGTCTCGAGCGCTCCTACTTTTGTGCCACTGTTTAAGCTACTCCACTGAATCACTTGCCCCCGGTCGGTTTATTATTTTGGCCGGTAAAAAATATGCTTGGCCGGTAGATTTTTTCATCTACCAGTCCCTTTGGCCGGTGAGTCAAAGAGTTGACTTCGGACACTGAGATTGACCAGAAATCATGAATACAACCAGCCAATCAGGTTTCAGCATTAGTTTGACATGGTTAGACATGCTCTAACAGTGCAAAACTTTGCAACTGTGGATAGGGTTAGAATACGGTGTAAAGATTGGTGTAAAGTTTTGGCCACCGGGGGGCGCTGCGATTGAGATTCAAATATTTGACTTTTGAAACAATGAAATGTCTTGCTCTCTTTCAGCAACAACAGCAGCAATCACACGCACTTCCTCCAGAAAAAGCCCATTCTAGTTCTGCTTCATTTTTCTTAATATAAAAACATTATGTTGTGAATTAACCTTTAAAGGAATAGTTTGACATTTTGGTAGCTTATTTGCTCTCTGGCAGAAAGTCAGATGAGAAGATTGATTTTGATACCACTCTCATATCTGTGCGTTAATTATAAGGCTACAGCCTGTTAGCTTAGCTTTACAAAAAGACTGGAAACAGCTAGCCTGGCTCTGACCATCGGTAACAAAATCTGCATACACACCTCTAAGGCTCACTAGTTAACGTGTTACATCTCGTTTGTTTCATCCATACAAAAACCAAAGTGTAAAAATGCCATTTAAAGGGTATATATAAGGTATTATAGGTAAGGGTTTTAAATGTTTCTTGGCTCTGAGCAGTTGCCAGGTAACCAGCGGAGATGGAGAGAAGATACCCACCGTAAAACAGCGAGTTGTAATTGCGGATTTTGTTATCATTGGACAGAGCCAGGCTAGCTGTTTCCCCTCCATTTCCAGTCTTTGTGCTAAGCTAAGCTGCTTGCTCGTAGCTTCATATTTAATAGACAGACATGAGAGTGGTATCAATCCTCTCATCTAACTCTCCACTAGAAAGCAAATAACAGTAATTTCCCAAAATGTCAAGCAAAGCAAAAAATAATGGAAAAAGTATCCATAGATGATAATTTATCTTCACAGGACATCTGGTAATTTTTTCTGTTGTAGTTTGGTAAATAAAGTTTGCAGTTGAGTAACAATGGAAAGATGTGATTGGAGCAGAGTTTGCACTGCCTCTGACTCAGTGAGTTAGTTTACTGGAAGATTTCCTTTCAGTGGGAAGGCGTCGAGCTTAGTGAAATTATTTGCTCTCTTATCAGTTTGGCAGGGGTGTGCGTGACTGTTTGTGTTTGTACTGTGTGAAAGTGAGGAGGATGATGGTGATAGAACATTATAATAGTGTCAGCTGGATTCAGACCACAGAAAGAGATCTTTTGTTTCTATTTCTGCTTGCTGACAGGGGGGAAAACTTTACCAAAGGTTTTCATTTTCAAAGATGTTGTTTTAAACTAAGTGCCCGCCTTCCCTAAAACCACATGTTCATAAAATTGTCCCACAGCTACATAAGACTAAGAGCGTGTCCTGACTTTACTCTGTCTCTCTAGGTTCTCCATACTACGACAACGTCAGACCCCTCTGCTACAGCGACTCTGATGCAGTGCTCTTATGCTTTGACATCAGCCGACCGGACACAGTAGACAGTGCACTGAAGAAGGTATTCATTTTATTAACTAGCTACAGTGTGAACACGACAGGCTGACCACAATCTTACAACTTCATTTTACTGCGGCTGCAGGTGGACGCCTACATGATCAATAATCTGCCCTGTATGTTATAAGATTTACTGACACCTTCTTTGTCTTCTCTTTGTAGTGGAAAGCAGAGATCCAGGACTTCTGTCCCAGCACACGGATCCTACTAATAGGCTGCAAGACAGACCTGCGCACAGACGTATGCACGCGCATGGAGCTGTCCAATCAGAAACAGACTCCCATCTCCCATGAACAGGTTTGTTCCATGACTCTTTCTTCCCATGTGTGTCTGTTTAGGTTTCTGTCTCCTGTCTACACTGGGTACTCTGTAGAAATCCCCCTTTGTTTTAATTTACTCTTGCGACATCTATACTATATACTATATTTTTCCTTCGCATCATAGGGTTCGTCCTTGGCCAAGCAGCTTGGAGCAGAGGCTTACCTGGAGTGCTCAGCCTTCACGTCAGAGAAGAGCATCCACAGCGTTTTCCGTACTGCGGCTCTGGCCTGCATGAACAAACTCCAGCCTGCCAGCAAACCCAGCCCTGTCCGCCGCCTCTCCAAGAGACTCCTGCACCTGCCCAGCAAGACAGAGCTCCTCTCCTCCACCTTCAGCAAGGACAAGTCCAAGAGCTGCTCCATCATGTGAACACTGCCGAGATCATGCTGGAAGAAAAAAAAAAAACTGCAGATGGTTCAGCAGGGGTCCAGGGTGTGCAAGGGAAAGAGAACAATGATGCCTCTCTCTCTCTCCTTTGCAGCATCCTCCCTAAAAACTCCCTGTCGACCACTTCAAAACAAAGTTTGCTACACTCTCTATATTCAACTCTGACGCTGAACTTTTGATCATGACTCACCAGCACACAGTGCAGAGACGGAGTGAAAAAATGATTGATGTTGAAAATATTTCTGATCACTTAAATACACCTGTACAAAGAGAGCATAACAGGCACTTTAAGGTTAAAGGATGCTGTAATAAAGTCAGTACGTCCTCTTTTCCACAAGGGAAGTGGTCGTAAACACTTCATTTGACTGCATTACCCTGATGAGTCCCATTTGAAATTCCAATAGCAGCGCCCTCTCCCATCCATCTCTTTATCCGAATGTCTCCTTAAGGTCACAATACGGGCTGAGTGACGAGATGCAACGTAAAATCTGACAGTGACAGGAAGTGGTATCTACAGAAATGTGGCTCCGGGAGTTTAAAACAGCGGTCCTTGAAGAAATTATTCCCCCGCCGACCCCTCGCGGTATTTCATTTGGAAATTAAAGCTGACAGTGGAGGAAAAAAAGGGGGGAGAGAAGGGAGGGATTTGGCAAGCAAGAGTAGTTCATTTTGCAAAGGCAGTGGGAGGACGAACTGAGAGCACATCCGAAGGAGCACAATGTGACTCAGCACTCACATGGGCCACGAAACAGTCTAGGGTGGACATGTTGTGACAAAAACAAACACAAAAGCCCGGGCCTTGTAAAGACTGTCTGAGCATGGTTTTTGTCAGATCCCCTTTCATCACCCGTCACCGCAGCAGGCGTAATTGTTCGATGTTCTTAACCATGAGGCTTGATTTTAGTGATGTTACATTAATGACGCATCATCTCACTGTTCCCTGCTACTTTAAGAGCTGCTTAATGGATGCCAGTTTTTGATACATGTTCCTGCAAAAAAAATGTCATTTTTCTTGGTCTTTAAAAGACAGAACAAAGATTTCTTTTTACATTGGATGGATTTATTTTAATGTACCAAAAGGAGTTGTAGAAATCTTTCTTTTTGAATCCTCAACTTTGAACTTTGGACTTCAACGAGCTCCAGGTGCTGGTTTAAGCTGGATTTTTCATTGTTAACAGTTATCTAAGATGCACCTGCTGCCATTTCCAGCCTAAATGTCCCTGAGATGATTGGTGGGAAGGTTGAGTTGAATCACACAAACAGGCTGGTCCTGTCTGGAGACATTTTTTTTGTTCCTTCCTCTTTTTCTTTTAATGCTTTAAAAATATTTTTATTTTATTTTTCATGTTCCCTGAAAAGTATTCCTGACATTTTTCATTTGTTAAATAGCTTTTTTTTTTTTACCCCCCTGAGTGTTTCTACTTGCTTGCGACCGTCTTTGGTGTTTTTGTAGCTGTTGTTTTTGTATTCACTTGAGTCTTCTGGCATTACCGGCGGTTGACAGCTCAGCTAATGGAGGACTTGATGATTAGTAGGTCTGCACCGAGAAGCCCGGAGATCTCTGGATGTACAGAGGAATTTCACGTGTTGCCTAGCAACAGTGTGAGCAGGGGCAGGCCTGAGCGGGGTTCCTGCCTCACGGAGAGAGGGAGGGATGGCTCTCCGAGAGGGCGCCTCACCTTTTATTTGTAGCATTAGACAGAAGCCACTGCGAAGGTGACGGCCGGACGTTTCAGGGAGCAGCGGACTGCTCGTGATCTCTACGTGGTTTTAAAGACCCCACGCTGGTAGCAGCCACAAGTGGGTTGTTGGAAACAGCATGCCATCTAAAACATGTCCCTGTAGCTCTGCTTCAGTCTTTATTTTTCCACTTCTCATTCCTGTCTGGTGCGTTGTGCTATCCTAAACATGTGGTTCAATACACAGCTGTCATTTCACAGTGTCTCTCTTGCTCGTTTTTTGACAGACAGACTTGTTTTGTTGTACATATCCTTCCTCATGAAACTGTTTAATAAGAATGTTACTGAAGCAAAACAAAGTGTTTGTGTCAAGTTGCCTTTTATGGCTTAAATTATGGACTGAATTCTGTATTTGTTATTGTCATACGCTACTTTCTTTAAATCTTTATTTAAATAAATATGTCTGAAGTTCATTTACAAGTCAGTGTTTATTTCTGCGTTAAATCTCATTAAAATTAGACCTTTGATGGATGCATTGATCTCTGATTCTGAGGAAAAACACATGAGAGAAAAACTAAAAGAACTGCAAGACAAACAGCATGAAAATGTATATCAGCACTATATAGTGCACACTTTCAAGATGAAATACATTTGGGAGGACAGCTTCATCTATACCCTTTATGTCCTTTTAAGTGACTTTTAAAATTGATTTATTCACATTTAACAAACAGCACTTTGCACTTGAGTTCCAGGAGCTGTATCAAATTAGAACAAAAGATTATTTGGGTAATTTAATCACATTCAAGGCTCCCTGAGAGAAAGAAAGACTGATAGCTTGGCAGCACATCGTCTATTTTGTCTTAAAGAATGATAATACATAGTTATTTCTTAGGTCAAGGGCACAATAGTTCACTTCACACTCTTACTAATAAGTCCATGATACAGATAACCCATTATTCTACCATAAGCCAACGCATTTAACCTACAGTATAATTCCTGGTGGGTATTAACTGTAGCTCTGCAACATAATATAAATTGCACCAGTTTTAGCTCATTTTTAAAATGTGCATGTGTAAAAATGTGTAAAAGTGCAGTCAGGTTTGTATTCACACAGATTTTTTGACATCAAACTGAACTTTTTCTGTTCAGTCCCTAAGGACTGTGTGGCCTACAATTAGATGATGACGGCAGCTACACAGTATGGTGTCAAAACAAGCCTGTGGATGTTATACCACTGAAGCATGAACACAGCCTTAAGGGATCAACCCTTCCCCCAACACACACACACACACATGTCCAGTGCCGCATGCATGCATCATGTTACATACATGATTAGTTTTGAAGACTTGCCACTTTCTATTGTTTTGTTTGAAAAACATGGATTTGTTGTGGGATACCATGTTGCCCTACTTGAGCAGCCCAGGACTGGCTTCCACCAGTGATTCATAAATCCTTCACTGAGTTTGTGTGTAAAGTCCTTCCTAAGGTCTTATAATTAATAGCTAGTCAAACAAGTGATTTACTAAATTGTGTTGCACCTTTAGGATTTAAGAAATTTCTTAACTATTATGTATACAGTATATACATACATACATATATATATATAAAACACACATATAAATCACAGCAGTGGTGGAAGAACTATTCAGATCTTACTTACTTAAAAGTAGCAATACCACAGCGTAAAAATACTCTGTTACAAGTAAAAGTCCTGCTTTCAAAATCTTACTCAAGTAAAAGTAGAAAAGTATTAGCATCAAAATATGCTTAAAGTACCAAAAGTAAAAGTACTCCTTATGAAGAATGGTCAACTCCAGAATCACATATATCATATAACTGGATTATAATTAGTAATCCATTAATGTGTACATGATTTTAATGTTGCAGCTAATAAAGGTGAGGCTAATTTTAATTATTTTACATACTGATGGGCAGCTTAACCTATAATAATACATCATAATTTATTAGTTGATTTATATTTCGTATTGATAATCTAAATATGCAAAGTAACTGAAGATATCAAATAAATGTAGGGGAGTAAAACGTACAATATTGGCTTCCAAAATGTAGTCAAGTAAAGTATAGAGTAGCAAAAAAGTGAAATACTCGAGTAAAGTACAAGTACAAGTTAAATTCCACCACTGTGAATCAGTGTACCTAAGTACTGTACTTAAATACAAATTTGAGGTTCTTGTAGTTTACTTGAGTCTTTTCTTTCCATGACACTTTCTTTCTGTTTTCTGAACAAAGTAACAAGAATATTCAAACTTAACATTTCCTTTTCCTTTTCTCTCCACTACTGCTGCTTTTGCCTCTGATTTTTTCTTATGTAACCAACCATCCTCCCTGACCTCCATCACTATATTTGCTTAGTCTTTCATTGGACCGATATCGGGTTCTTATCAGCATCTCAGTGGCTACGTCCTGCTGTCACACTCTGCCCACTGATGATAGACATGGACGAAGTAGCTGAATATCTCCCATTCCTCAACTATCACACACAGGATGCAGCCATGACTCATGACCTCCTTATCCGTTACCTTTGTACAGTAGGTGACGAGGAAATTGTGAGAATATACTCATGCATCACCAGTCTCAGATAAATTAAATCTCTTGTCTGCTCCAACATTGATTTTCTACAGCTGGAAATGGACTAGTGGTTTGATCGTCTTTTGGATAAACAGGGCTGCCAGTCTGTCTGTCTACGACGCTCCTCTCTCTTATCTTTTCCTACAGTTTCTCTGTCTCCCTGTCTCTCTCTCACACTGATACGTACACACATTTATCAAAAATTGGCCCATGTACATTACATGTCTCTGTAAATCAGATAAACCTCTGACAAAGGCGTATTCAGCCTGTCATCCATGGCAGGATGCTCCAAGGCATGACTATAGTGCACAACCATAGTGGATGTGGAAGCACTGCCGCGGTCCTTCAAAGACTGTACCTTTTTGGATGAAGCTATTTAGCTTTTTGCTACAGACTGTGTTTAAAGGGATTGTTTGACATTTTCAAAATACACTATAGGCTTTCTTGAAGAGAGTTAGATGAGGATTGATACCATGCCTCATGTTTGTAGGTAAAAATGTAGCTAGTATACAGACTTTCTTGGCCGGGAGCAGAGCTCGGCTAGCTATTTCCCCGTTTCCAGGCTTTATGCTAAGCTAAGCTAACTGGCTGCTGGCTGTAGCTGTGTATTTACCGCACAGATATGAGAGTTGTATCAATCTTCTCATCTAACTCTTTCCCAAAATGTCGAACATTTGCATGAACCGCACTACTATGGCTACCAGTTAAAGGAATAGTTCAACATTTTGGGAAATACAATTACTTGCTTTCTTGTCCAGAGCGAGATTAGAAGACTGATACCACTCTGGTGTCTGTATGGTATCTTGCAGCTGGTTAGCTTAGCTTAGCATAAAGACTGGAAACAAGGGGAAACAGCTAGCCTGGCTCTGTTGAAAAGTAAGAAAATCCCCCTACCAGCACCTCTTAAGCTCACAAATGAACAAACTTCATCTTGTTTGTTTATTCTGTACAAAAACCAAAGTGTAAAAACAACAATTGTGGTTTTACAGGGAGTTATGTGTCTGACTATTTCTTGGCTGAGCACGTACTTACCCGACAGATATGAGAGTGGTATAAATCTTCTCATTTGTATTTTCCAAAATGTTTCCAGGGATGAGAGGCTTTATCTTTTTTTATTTGATGTTATATGATTGTCATTATTTTTATACACTGTACCATTTTCTTTTTCTTTTTACTTGAGTATGCGTTAAGAAAATAAAACTTGAATCACAAAAAAGAAACGGGAGAGTGCGCTGCTGATTTATTGCTAAAAAATACCTTCCTGTCCAGGACAATTCCTGAAAATCAGTACATGCTTGGAAACAGATTTGTACAAGCCAACAGTGACATGTGTATGGCGCTGACATATTTGATCTAAACTAATGAACAGGTCAGCAGCAAGTGATCTGTGCAGTCCAGACATTTGTCCCTTCCTCCCTGGATGGATAGGTGCCTGCAGCAGAGACGGTGAGACTGTTGAGGATCAGGAACCAGAGAGGATGATTTAGGGACGAGCGCTGCCATCTGAAACCCTCTCGGGGAGTCAGAGAAAATGGTTGCAGTGCAGCATGGCACATTACCACATAAGCACATCATCTATCAGACATGGCAGCGCAGACACACATAAAAAAACCCGCACACATGATGCAGTCTCACACACATTCGCGCAATCAACCTATCAGACCTCTCCAGCACCGCAGCGGCAGAGAGGGAAGCAAAGGGCTGATGAGAGGATGGGGGTTTGCAAAGCTATGCTGCCTGGTTACTGATGAGCTATCTGCAGACTGACATATAGGTTACATTCCCTTATACGACGCGCACACTGAACACGCACGCACAAACACATCCACTATAACAGCTTTGCCACAGCTGCTCTGACAGTGTCATAACTCCTCTCTCTGGATGGAAAATGGGGTTGTATGTCAAAGGCTCAGCTGGCTGAGGAGTGACAGTCTCCAGTGTCCCATATTGGGCATCTGCCTCTCTGTGGTTCAGTCCAGCAGACATGGCCACTATGATGTCTTTCCACATAGTGTTTTTGTATAGTTTCCCCACCTACTGTATATCTGCATAATCCAAATACTTTAAAGCAATTGTTTGACATTTTGGGTGTATTTGCTTTCTTGCCGAGAGTTAGATGAAACTGAAAAGACTGGAAACAGGGGGAAACAGCTAGCCTGGCTCAAATTAACACATTATATCTTGTTTGTTTAATCCCCCCTCACAAAAAACAAGTAAAAAAGACAAGTTGTGGTTTTACAGGGGATTATGTGCTGGACTATTTCTTGGCCATGAGCATAACATGTTTATTAGTGAGCTTTAGAGGTGCTGGTAGGCGGATTTGTTTACCACTGGACAGAGCAGGCTAGCTGTTTCCCACCTGTTTCCAGTCTTTATGCTAAGCTAAGCTAACAAGCTGCTGGCTGTAGCCGTATATTTACTGGACAGATACGCTACATGAGTGGTACTGATCTTCTCATCTAACTCAAGGCAAGAAAACAAATAAGCATTTCCCAAATTGTCAAACTATTCCTTTAAATGGCCTATTTAGCTTTTTAACACACTCTGTCATTGTATATTCATGTTACAATTTATGTTTATTTCTCTAAAATATTCTTTGCATGTGTCTGAATTGCTCTGTCATCTCTCTTCTGTACAAAAGACCAGACTATAGCAGCCAGAACCGGCACAAAAAGAAGAGAAATCAAAGCTGAATTTCTCTGATTGTACCGGACTTATTGAAGTGAACTTTCTTTCAATCAATCCGTCCCTCTGTGTCTGATTGCTCAGTCCAAAGCTGTTCTGATGTGACAGGTTTAGGCAGCAGGGCAGCTCTCAGCCTGCATATATCTGTGTGCTTTAGGCTACTCAATGAGGCACACAGACATCACCAGACAGCCTTTCTATAGCCCCGAACCCTGAGGACTGCCTCACATGAATATTAACCATATTAAGGAGTATTAGCATACGGTGCATAATGTCCTGAAAATCAAATATTCTATAAATGTAAGGCTTCATCTGTGATTTATAACCAAGTTTCTTTGTTTCATATGTGTGTGTCAGTGCAGTCCCATTATCTGTGTGTCTGGGAGTACTGTATTTGCAGCTAAGGGCATCCATGCGTGCTGATGTAACATGTGAATTGGTGTATGAATGTGTGTCAGTGTGTGCTGTGTATGCTAAGCAGTTTATCTCGTCTGCTCTGCATATTTTCTCGTTCCCGAATGCAGCGAGGTGAGCCAGGTCCACACACACACACACACCGGCGCTCAAGCTCAGGTCCGCTGGAGTGATAAGACCCCTTGTGTCCCCGCCAGAGGTAAATAGAGTCCCCTGGTACAAGTATCTCATCCCCCTCCCCTCATCCAACATATAATGACACCCCCAGAAACCCAAAACTGTTCACCTTCACCAGATCTAACC
>NTHP01000014.1:2430654-2459109 GCA_003416845.1 Oplegnathus fasciatus
AAAGAAAGTTTACCTTATGAGTAGAGCTGCAACGATTAGTCGATTAATTGATTAGTTGTCAACTATTAAATTAATTGCCAACTATTTTGATGATCGAAGACAAATTTAAATGTAATGTCCCCCTTACAGTGCCATAACAGCACAACTGTAGGCTGTTCATTAATTTGTGTACTCTCAAAAGAGTACAATGCCTTATCAAAAACCTACTCAAGTGAATGTCAAATAACTGATTTGAAGAATGCACTAAAAGTATAAAGTTCATGATGTTCACTCACACATGCTCTTTGTTTTTGCAGATGGCAGCCGACTCTGCAGACAAGAAGGATGCTGAATCCTCAGGGACCAAAGACAGAGAGAGGAAACGCAGCCGTTCACGAGAGCGGGATCGTAAACGCCATCGTTCTCGTGAGCGAAATCGCTCCAAATCTCCAGAAAGGTAACTACAATGCAAGGGCACAAACCTTTAACACGAGATTAAAGTTCTAATTGTTATCATTTCTGTCTACTTTCACAGTGTTTTATTTATTTATTTTTTCTGCATAACTGGGCTGCAGTTTGTCTGATGTTGAAATAAAAAAAGAAATTAAACATTGTGTCTGATTTGTTTTATAATGACAGAGACCGACGCATGAAAGACAAGGATAGAGACAAGGAACGCGACAGAGACAAGGACAGAGACAGGAGCCGCAAGGACAGAGACGGCCATCGACGGGATAAAGATCGCAGCAAGAGGTCCAGGTATGTGAATGCAGAAATACATAGCTTTGTGAGACAGAGAAAGATCACGTTTCTTTGGGCAAAACCTATAATTTATTTGACACTTGTAAGTTGCAATGTTTTGGCGACAGAACTCTGAAGACTTTCAAACAACTCTATAGTTACTCACATTTATGATGCATTCAAGTCATATTGGATTTATTGTAATAACCAGTTTCCAAATTGTAAACAACATTCACGGCAGTGTCCGAGTTGTAAATATGGATGTCGCTCAAGGTCTTTAAACACATATTTAATGTGCATATTGTTATATTGTCAGTGCACAATATTTTTCACCCTCACACGGCCAACTCTGCATCCATCCATCCATCCATCCATCTGTCCTCTATGACATGAATGCTGCATTACTTCACAAAATGGTAACAAGACCAACTGCCAGCAGTAAGTTTTTGGGAGCACTTTGAGACTTCATGAGAAAAGAAATTAAAAATTCTGTTGAGCAACAGCTGCAAAATAGCCATAGTCAAACTTCATCACATACACTACAAAAATAAAGTACTAATACTTTGTTGCTATGCTGTTATTAAACAATAGGGAATATTTTGATGTGTGCTTGAATAATGCGTCAAACTATCTGTATCTGATTTATTTGTGTTTAAGAAAGTGTCAGTTAATATAAGGTGTTTGTTTTTCCTGCTCCTTTTGGGTCATTGGATGCGTAGAAGTAGATTGTTGTGTTACAATGAAGTTTTGTTTTGCAGTTATACACTGAAATTAGTCAAATAAAGAATGAATGAATGATTGTTATTTTGTTGAAATTCAGTCTGTCCTTTTCCTTTATAGGAGTCTGTCACCCAAGTCAAAGGACGCCAAATTAAAGAGAGAGAGGGATATAAAAACAGAAGAGGAGGAAGATGAAAAAAAGAAGAAAGAGAAGGTAAGAATCTGGTTTCGTTCACTCTTTCATAGCGTTACATTGTTTCATGGGTTGTTATTTTAGGTGTTTGACATGTTGCTTCTGTTCAGGTCCAACCTTTGTCTTTGGAAGAGCTTCTCGCCAAGAAGAAGGCAGAAGAGGAAGCAGAGGCAAAGGTGAGAAGTTTCCTGAGGTTCACATTTTCTTTTCCTTTTTAAACCCAAGATTATTTTTTCCTCACTTCTTTTTTTATTTTGTCCCTTTCAGCCCAAGTTCCTCTCCAAGGCGGAGCGAGAAGCCGAGGCTCTGAAACGGAGGGAGCAACAGACGGAGGAGAGGAGGAGGTTGTTGGAAGATGAGAGGAAGAAGAGAAGGATGTTCCAGGACATGGGGAGAAAGATGCTGGGTGTGTATCAGTCTCAGATTTAAACAGTCTGCATGCTGTTATATAAGCATAATGATCCTGAACTGAGAATGTGTGTTACAGAGGACCCCCAGGAAAGGGAGAGACGAGAGAGACGAGAGCGAATGGAGCGAGAGAACAACGGGAATGAAGATGATGATGGACGACAAAAACTCAGAGAGGAGAAAGATAAAAGCAAAGAACTCCACGCCATCAAGGTTAGTCTCAAGAGAAATTGCACTGTTGTATAGAGCAGATGAAATGGGATGTGCTTTAAACAGAGTCTCCATATGGACTGGATTTATGTCTCATGGGGAGGTGGGGTGATGTTAACATTACCTGTGCTGGTCAGGGATTTTAATCCCATCTGGAGCACGTATTTTTCACCCCACCCCAGTAATAATTACAGCTGCAGTTACCTTCCTGTTTTTCACCAAACTCGCTGGTCCTCCTGTAGTTTAAATCTCGTTTGGAGCAATGTCTTTGTATCTTAAAGTGGATCTTTTTGAGTTTTTTCCGTGTGAAGAGCTGCTTGTCCTTTTTACTTTTTTTTTATCCAGCTCAGCGTGAAATTTGACTTTTGTGAGGAAGGAAGTCAAGAATGTTTTTGCTGATTTGATAGACGGAAACATGTTAACACCAAAATATAGGCCTATTTGGGAGCCAAGCATGATGACGGAAAATTAAGCTCAGCTGGAGAGCAAGACCCCATAAAAGCTCATCAAACAGGCAGTTGTAATGTCAGCTTCAGGTAGCTACTGGTTCTTTTTTGGTTAGTCCTGCAGAATGTCCATGTCTATTAGACCTTATCTTTCGTGATAGTTAAAATGCCGTCCAGAACAAGTTAAATTATAGAGGAGCATAGTGAATATTTTATTCCCCGCCTCCCCCTGTAATGTTAATCTATTTGAATGAGTTTTTAGAGTGTTTGGACAGATTTTGTCATCTAATTTATCTGAAGTTTCTTATGTGAAACCAATATACTGTATTTGTATTTGTCATCCGAAAGTAAATGAGATGGCAGTTTTACATGTCCATCTCTTACCTGAATAACGGCCTGAGTCACTTTTATGTTAAAGTCACAACAGAAATCTAACTTGGAATTTAACGCACATCTTTTTTGCCTTAAGATCACTCTATAAATTTACAACTCATCTCCTTTGCACAGAGAAAATAAACCAGTTTAATAAACCACAAACTCTGTGAATGAGCCCATTTTAAGTTGCTGAGGAGGTTTCTCGCATACAGACCAACCGTCTCCCATTTTATTTTTTTAAATTTTAATTTGTGCCATCAATGAATGAAATGCTTTACAGTGCATACAGCATCTGCGAGAGATGCTTGCCCTGGCTGTTCTTTACAGTAAAAACATTTTATCATTGATTTCCTCGTTTATTCGATAGAGTACATACAGCATGTGGGAAATTAAATGTGTCCCAGCTTAATATCTTGTCATTCTGTGCCTATGCACGTTATAGAATAGGCAGCACAATTGTCTGTTTAATAAATGATGACATCGATGAGAAACTGTGATTACTGTAAAGAGAAGTCAGGACAAGCTTGTCGCTCCCTCTCACGCACCAATTACCAAATATCGAATGAGCATTGTGGCTCTTTGTGTAAATGTTCTGTCATGTCTGAATAAAACAGTAACGAAGATTTACAGACACCTGTATGACAAAAGGTCAGTACTTAAACAGATGGAGCCAACAATGCGACGTATTTCATGTCCTTGGAATTAACTGTCAAAATGTTGACCTTCTGTGGATTCTAAAACACGGACAAACATACTTTAGTGATGTAATTTACTAAATTAAATCTCTGATCTTCACAGGAGCGTTACCTAGGGGGGCTCAAGAAACGCCGGAGAACTCGTCACCTGAATGACAGGAAGTTTGTATTTGAGTGGGATGCTTCTGAAGACACTTCAGTCGACTACAACCCAATGTGAGTCAACGTGAACACACTGCATCACCGGAACGTGTTATCATTGAATCAGAGCAGGTCTTTGTTTCGTCAGAATGTGTACCAGTCTAAACAATATTCCCAATCTGTTTCCCAGCTACAAAGAAAAGCATCAGGTACAGCTGTACGGACGAGGCTTCATCGCCGGCATCGACTTGAAGCAGCAGAAAAGAGAGCAGTCACGTTTCTATGGTGACCTGATGGAGAAGAGGCGCACGCTGGAAGAGAAGGAGCAGGAAGAGTGAGTAAAACATAGAAATGATCAGCTCTGTTTGTGGCTTTAAGGAGCAAACTGGTAGTTTTCAAAGGTTTTAAACATAATCCAAAAACTAACGCTGAGAGTATATTAAATAAAACTGACTGGAAGGTAGAAAATCAGTCTAAAAACTTGTATGTTCACCTCCAACTTTCCCACTATCCAATCTTTCTCCTCCACCCCTCATAGGACAAGACTGAAGAAGATGCGTAAGAAGGAAGCCAAACAGCGCTGGGACGACAGACATTGGTCCCAGAAGAAGTTGGACGAGATGACGGACAGAGACTGGCGAATCTTCAGAGAGGACTACAGCATCACCACCAAGGGAGGAAAGATACCGAACCCCATCAGGAACTGGAAGGAGTACTCGCTGCCCGCGCACATCCTGGAGGTCATCGACAAATGTGGCTACAAGGTCAGCTCACTGGGTCTCCACTTTGAAGCAAATACATATAAACCTTCTGTTTATGCTGTTGTTTTAGTTTTTGACTTACAAACTGTCTCTGGTCTCAGTAAATGTGATCACTAATAATGACTTTTCTCTCTTAAAATCCAGGATCCGACACCTATTCAGAGGCAGGCCATTCCTATTGGTTTACAGAACCGTGACATCATTGGTGTGGCTGAGACGGGTAGCGGTAAAACAGCTGCTTTCCTGATTCCACTGCTGGTCTGGATTACCACCCTGCCAAAAATTGACAGGTAACACAGTCCAGGCTCAAATAAACTAATTATCTCCCACTCCATTTTCCCCCCGTTGTCCTGTACTGCATTGTTTTTACTCACATAACCGTCTATTACATTCCTCTGCCCTCTGTGCAGGATTGAAGACTCAGACCAGGGTCCTTACGCTGTGATCCTGGCCCCGACCCGTGAGTTGGCGCAGCAGATTGAAGAGGAGACCATAAAGTTTGGTAAACCGCTGGGCATCCGCACAGTGGCTGTGATTGGAGGAATCTCCAGAGAGGACCAGGGCTTCCGTCTCAGGATGGGCTGCGAGGTGAGACATTCAACATTTACTTTGAACAGCAGAAAAGCCACTGAAACAGTAACTAGATCATCACTCTAAGTGTCCAAAGTTACAATCCAGTAAGCAACTAATGCCACTAAAATCTGTTTTTAGCGTGTAAATCAGTAACTGTCTCATTTTGACACAGTAACATCCAAATAACTTGATTATATTGACTTCTGTTACTCTTTGTGAATAAAGACAGTCAGACTCTCTGTGTTTGGAACAAAATAAGTATTGAATATACAGACATGACTTATACTCTTTGAAAATATAAATATCTCTAAACATCCATAAATCAGCCAAAAATATAATCGAAAAAAAGACGCTCCTTATAACTTCCCCGATAATCATCACATTTGGAATTAAACCAGCGATAGTTTTCTGTACATTAAAGCTAGGGTTGGTAACGTTGAAGAAACCAGCAAAAGTAAGCTTATTACAGTCCTATGACAGCCACTGACACTGGATTTTTTTCTTTTGTTTGTCAGAGCATTTGATTTATTGATTGCTGTCGGGATGTAAAGAGAATTTCAACAAATATAACAAAGTTGTCTACTCTAGCTTTAATGGGTACATTGCAAACAGAAACTGCTGATAGCTAATTCTGCACACTTTTAATGGTGCAAATATGCCAAAATGTAAACAAATATAGGCTTAAAAACAGGGCTTATGGTGTAGCCCACAGACATCCCCCAAAGTACTATGGGAATTGTAGTTCCAAAACGTAGAACATGATTATCTCAAACAGGAGTAAGAAAAAGGACAGCAGTAGAAGTGACAAAATCATTGATATCGTTGTCCGTGTTGCACTCAGAATATCAACATGGTTCTTATATCTCTGGAGCACAGGAACACGTAAACCTGGGGACATACAGGCAAAAAACTAGACCTAGAACCTAAAACATGTATAAATCACATGCAAATTGATGGCATTTCTAAGTATCTCAACTTATCCTGGAAAAAAACCCTGAATATGACCATATGGCATTACGACGTGGTCTGTATCTGGGTATCCTGTCTGGATAAAGAAAACACAATGTTTAAATGCACTCACATGCAATCACATTGGTCAGACCACATCTGGATGTGGTGTGAGTGCAAAGGCCCCTTGGATCACATGTCATTATCGAGATACAGATGACGTGTTGATACCAGGTGTAAATGGAGCCTATATGGCCTGCCGGGCTGAGACATGTTGTGACTCTGCCAAAAGCAATTTAAACAGAAACATCATTTCAGACACTGAGTACACACAGACTCTTTTTCTTTTCCCTGCCAGTACATTCATAAGGTAACGATGCTGCAAAACACACATATTCACCAGCTGTATGTTTTCCCCATCTGACAGATTGTCATCGCCACCCCTGGCCGTCTTATCGACGTGCTTGAGAACCGGTACCTGGTCCTGGGCCGCTGCACCTACGTGGTCCTGGATGAGGCCGATCGTATGATTGACATGGGCTTCGAGCCCGACGTCCAAAAGATTCTGGAGTACATCCCAGTGACCAATCAGAAACCAGACACCGAGGAAGCAGAGGACCCTGAGAAAATGATGATGAACTTTGAATCTGGAAAACATAAATACAGACAAGTATGTTTGCCTGTCAAACGTTTGCAAACATCAATTTATAAACAAGACTGTTGTGTAGGTGGCAGGTGCTGTCACTGTTTATTTGTGTTTTTAAACTTGCATTTTTCTTTTTTGCACCTCTCAGACGGTCATGTTCACAGCTACTATGCCTCCAGCTGTGGAGAGACTGGCCAGGAGCTACTTGAGGCGTCCCGCTGTGGTGTACATCGGCTCTGCTGGCAAACCTCATGAGAGAGTCGAACAGAAGGTCTTGCTCATGTCAGAGGGAGAGAAGAGGTGAGACAGACATAAACATTTAACTGTAAACACCAAACATCCTGTTTATTTCTGTCAAAGTGTCTTACTGAGTGCTTTTGGATCGTGTGCGGTGCAGGAAGAAGCTGCTGGAGGTGCTGTCGCACGGCTTCGAGCCTCCCATCATCATCTTTGTCAACCAGAAGAAGGGTTGTGACGTGCTGGCCAAGTCTCTGGAGAAGATGGGGGTAAGTCGCTGTAGACTACCAGACCATAACTTCAGCGAGTTTATCACTCAAAAACTCAGTTGCTTCATCAGGACTGTGGGGCTTGATAACATTTGACCAACATAAACAAGCAGCTCCACAACTGTCATCATGTTTTGATTTAAAGTTTGCTAAAGAACAAAAATGGAAAATAACCAAAACTGTTTTAACTTCTGCAGATTATTATCAGTCAGAGTAAGAAGCTGATTGAGAAAATAAGTTTTTAGGGCCTTTAAACCACGGTACCCCCACCCATATGACATGGATGAACTAGTATCAATATTAAGAGAAATAAAATGGGCGTATTCTCAACAAAAAACCAACTAAACTGTTTGATGTTGATGTGCAGATAAATATTGAAATTGATTGAACTAAGCAGTGAATAACAAATAAGTATGCTAACTGTGTTACATTACCATGACCACCATGAACTGATACTGTGTATTTAACAGGATTTTTAATGTTTATTGCTTATTTCTTTAGTTTTGAAGCATTTAAAAACATATTAATGTTGCTACGTTTTTAGCCATGCTGGCTCGACTGAAATATCTCAACTGCTGGATAGATTGTCATTAAATTTTACACAGACATTCATGGTCTCCAGAGAATGAATCCAAATGACTTTGGTGATCCCCTGACTTTTCCTCCAGCGCTACCATGAAGTTTTATGTAAAATGTCTTGACAAAAATTGGAAAATCTGACCAGGTTTACACCAAATTTCACGGCAATTTTTAAGACAGACTGTCTGCAGCGTTTTTGGCAAGCGATTAGATCGGATTTGTGCGTCCAGTGCGTCTGCATGGGTTGCTGTGGTAACGACGTAGGCGTCAGTAACTACGTACACTGGTGATGTGGCTTTCCAACACGAAAGCGTGAGAAATAGAGATCCATCATCTCGTCTTCCAAACTATTGTGCTGTCAAGTCGCAGTGCGGAACTCCTCCATTGCACCGGACAAACTCAGCAACGGAGGAGGCTGGTATACACTCTGCTCTGATGCACTTCCATCACTCTGGATTTGACATTGTTGACGGCCGGACTGAGACGCATCTGTAGAAATCCGATTGGAATCGCATTTCAAACCACCTCCAAATGTGGCTTTGCAAAAATCGCATTTCATGTGATTTTTTGCTGTCCAGACTTTCTCAAATCAATCTGGATATGCTAAAAAATGGATTTGAGCTGGCAGTCTGAACAAAGCCTAAGTAAAGCCTCACAGAGCCGCTAGCACGACAGTAGACTCTGTAGACTGTAGTCCTGTTTTAATGTAGTGAAATTTTATCAAAAAGGGAAATAAATCTGAAAGGCACCAACTTTGGAAACCAGCGGACTACATTCTCTAAAATATAAAACAAAATTTAACCTCAGTTGTCTCCTCTTCTTCACACAGTACAATGCTTGCACGCTGCACGGTGGAAAAGGCCAGGAGCAGAGAGAGTTTGCGCTGTCCAATCTCAAGGCAGGAGCCAAAGACATCTTGGTGGCCACAGACGTTGCTGGTCGAGGTATCGATATCCAGGACGTCTCCATGGTCATTAACTACGACATGGCGAAGAACATCGAAGGTAAGAAGCCTCATTCTGTATGCAGTGTTTTTTTTCCCCTCACTTTCAACTTGCCGTGTTAAGAATTAGATAAATAAGTGTTCACCGAGCCGTCCTCGTGTTATTGTCAATCTGGTAACAAACTTTCCTGTTTTGTCCTCTTCCTCCACCTGCAGACTACATCCATCGTATCGGTCGTACGGGTCGTGCTGGTAAGAGTGGTGTGGCCATGACCTTCCTCACCAAAGAGGACTCGGCGGTGTTCTACGACCTGAAGCAGGCCATCCTCGAGAGCCCGGTCTCCACCTGCCCTCCAGAGCTGACCAACCACCCGGACGCTCAGCACAAACCTGGAACCATCCTGACCAAGAAGAGACGCGAGGAGACCATCTTTGCCTGATTTCAAACTGGACTTTATCCACTGAACACACACACACACACACACACTCACACGCACACACACACACACACCTGGATTTCAAACTGTTTTGTCATGTTATCTCTCTACAGAATATGCATTTCTCTGTTTTACATTCAGGATTTGGTCTCCAGGGTATTTACGCCCATTTCTGTTGTTCTTTTCCCACCTTGTCTCCCTTGCTGTTGGTCTGTTTTTGTCTTTTCGTCCAGTCTGTGGTTAGAAAAGAGCAGATTAACAGATTTATTAGCCGGTGCAGAATTCATCTCCACACTGGTTTTGGGATTGTAAGGCTCAGATGTGGGCAGTTTTCTATCGATGTGCGTGAATTTGAATATTTTTACTCAGTTCAAAGACGTGTAAATGTGGACTCAGTGGTAGATGTTTGTTTTTGCTTCTGTAAACAAGATCCAGGATCAGTGAGCAGGACCCTGATGATGTAACTGATCTGCACTGTATAAATGTTACTCTTCACTTGTCAAATACCAGCCAGGATGTGAGTGTAGATGAGCAGTAAGTGTTATGTTGTGCATTTTTATAAAGTTTCTGTCACCATCATTTGTTCAAGAGACCAATGCCAGAAGTGACGGCCACTTCTTTTGCCTCAGATGCATCTTCTCACTAAATTGTAATTCATTTTAAATATGAACATTTATATGAAGTGAATACAGCAAATTTGAGTGACATCTGGCTTGTAACTGTCTAAATAACCTATATGAAAGCAAGAAGGTTTAATTTTTAGTCTAAAATGATAGTGGTGTGTTGAATGTGTAAAGCTTTGGATTTAGAAAAAGGGTTGAAATCTTCAAACATTTACAAAAGAGCAAAATTCAGGCAAATAGAGGAGCAAGAGTAATGTGGAGTTTTGATTAAAAAAAATCCTTTATTGGTTTCATGGCTTGTCCATGAAACAGTTTTAAAAAGACTAGTTTTGATCTTGGGTTAGGATCAGGTGATTATACCTGAGTCTGACCGTTTTTATTCAGGTGTGTCCTGCTTGGTTAACTGGGACAGCAGGTGGTGGAAGACGATGAGTGTTGTTCAGAAATACTAACCCAAAAAATGTTTAAACAGAAACACTCCAAACTGCAATAAATCAAAAACAGAAAATAAACGTAACCAAGTAACCAATAACGGCTTTTTAATCAAAACTTCACATGCTCGTCTACGCGTGTGACTGAACTCTGCTCTTATGTACATGTCTGAAGGTTTGTTGGTTTGTTTTTAACCCCTGTGGTACCAAATGTATGACTAACCAGTCAGATTATCTCATTTTCATAGACAACAGCTGCGAACCAACCAACTATCTTTGTATTTAAAGGCCCTGAAAACATATTTTGTCAATCAGCTTCTTGCTGTGAGAGATGAGGCTCCACACAAACACCCTGTGTTGGAACAGTTGCGCTGATTTCTTTTTAGCTGGTTACGGCTCATTTGTAAAAAATACGATGTCATGTATTTCTGTGCACCAATCAGAATTTAGTAACATTTGAACCCGAACACAAAGACAGTTGGCGTGGTTGTGTTGCCAGCACTGCCAATCAAATCTGATCAAACCACACACATACAGTCCTGAAGAAGTAGATTAGATGAGTTTTTGAGTGGAAAACTTGATTTTTGCTTATTTTGCCATGAATATATAGAAATACTTGAGTTTTCAGGGGCTTTAAATTCCCCCCAAACCCCTGTGTGTGACCTGTGTTGTGGCTTTATATAAATACAGTGTTTGTACACACATGGAAAAGTTAAACATGATGTAATCAGAGTATAGTTTTGGACAGACAATATGAAGTATTGCAATACTTATAAGAGTCTACCACCAAACTCTGTGAGGCTAACATGCCTACAGTGACAATGCTAACTTACTGACATTTAGCAGTTGTAATGTTCAGCATCTTAGTGTAGCATGTTAGCATGCTAACATTTGCTAATTAGCATTAACCAAAGTACTGGACAAATTGAACTTTAATTTATGATGGCGAGATGAAAAGTCAGAGGATCCCCAAAGTTATTAAGATTAATCCTAAAAGGGGAACGCGAGTCTGTATCAAATGTTGAGGCAATCCATGTTGATGATTTCACTAAAAACTAAAAATGTGAACCTCGTGGTGGCGCTTGAGGAGAAGTCAGGGGATCCAAAGTCATTGGGATTTAGCCTCTGGGGAACATGAATGTCTGTACAAAAGTTCAGCAGGTTTAAAGAGTGCATTATAGTGAAACACAAAAAGGACCCAAACAATTAAAAGTACATAAAATGTCATGTTTATTTTGTTTTAAGTCATATTTTACTTTAGCATTGTAAATCTATTTTCAAATAGAAAGCATTCTATACAGCATCAGGCAGGAAATGTCTCACTTTTTACACATTTGCTGTCTCTTTTGATAAATAGAGGGAAGAGGCGTGTTGGGTCACGCTAGCACGCTGTGGTAGTCTGGTGGATACACGGTTATATTTAGTGCAGTTATTGCATTACAAAGCAACCATCCCAAAAAAAAGTAGTGCAATTTTTTTCTTTTTTTTTCTACTCACACAAAAGAGGAAGTCCAGATGGTCTAAGGCGTTTAAAGTTTTTCAATGTTAGGCTTAGTATTGCATACAGAATAAGACAGAGGAAACTAAATTATAACCCTTGTAAAAATTGTGCTTCATAAATTGAAAAACCTCAACTGCTTTATCAGTTGCTAAATTGGTCCGCTTTGAAAAACATACTCTGCCAAAATATAATGAAAATAGCTAATTGGTGAGCTAAGACATGCAGGGCTTTAATAATTCACTCATTCCTTTTTATCACAAATTAAAAAAAATCGTGACCCTGATCTGGGACCGGGACAATTTTTAGCGAGTGACTTTTTAAAAGTGCGTCAACCAGTGTCCTGCCAATATTGTGGAAGAAAAATGTCCCCAATATGAAGGTTTGTGTGATAAATAAACTGATGCATTCTGATTTTTAGTAATAGTGTTGTTAGTGGTGTGAGGAGTGAGTAGCCCCAAAGACAAGACTATCACTACAAGACAACGAGGAGAATCAGAATCAATGCATTACTAAAATACTTAACCGTAAAAAGAAACAATCAGATTTTCATGCAACACTTGCATAGATTTTTTTTCTTTTCTTCTTTTTTTTGTTTTCAATCATGCTGATTTTTTTTCTCTTCAAAATATACAGAACACTAAATAGAGATACCTGTGAGACATGGAAGCAGTAAACCAGTATTTCCTAAAAGCCGGCTGTTAACAGTATCAACACTGTGTGTGTGTGTGTGTGAGAGAACAGAAGCAGAGTCGCTGCTCGTCACGTCCAAACTCATCGTCGGCTCATGGACTAATAATGGCGCAGGAACAGAATGACATCGTGTCGCGGGTGCTACGAGTCCTTCGGGAGCACGACACATTCGTTAACGTTGGAGCTGAGCACGATGAGCGTGTGTGTGTGTGTGTGTGTGTGTGTGTGTGTGTGTAGGACTTAACACCTGAGGATCTGCCTTGGTAATCAACTTGTAAAACTGCAGTACACGAACGATGTTTGGCAAAGACGTACAAGAGGGGTGAGATAAGTGTAGAAACTGTGGATGCTACAATCAATAACGTGCTACAATCGAATTACAGGGCGATCGGTTGGGTTTGGAGACACCGTGTGGTGCTTGGAGGTGCAAAAGGCATGCAAGCTTACATTCTCTGAAGCCTGGATTTGAAAGAGGAGCTGCAGCTGTGCAGCGTGTGCTTGATATATGTGAATGATTTCAATGTAAACAAGCAGTTTGGCAAATAATTCATCCTTTAAAAGACAACATTCCCTTTCTTAGTTGTGTTTACATTCTCTGTGCCCGTTTTTAAAGACAAGCGATGCCCAGAACGTACTGTACTGTAGGTGACACTGACGCTGTACTGCAGCTTCGTACCGCTTACTTACATCGTGACCGTTTAGAGACTCAGCCTGATTAACTGCGCGTCTCCCACATGCCGTTCACCGTCTTCAGAGTACAAACTGACTGAACACATGGGTGGCAACATTTCTCTGAAACAACAAACAAGTCCATATTAACGAAATCAAACAAATATAGTAGCAATGAAACAAAACCAGGTGCCCATTCAGTATATACATTGTAATCAAATGCATTACTATTTCCCGTAAATGGATTCAACAGTAGACATTCCTACATTAGTTTATCCGTAAAGATCATTCAGTTCCTGTTCTGACGTTAATGTGCAAATAGTCTTAAAATAATTATACTCATACATGCAATAGTAAAGATAGTTAAAAGTCTTAGGAATTTTAAGGCCAGTATATGAGACATCCTACAATAGAGAAACCTTTAGGCAAAGCAGCTAAAGTTGGAGTTTGCGTACAGCTGGTAGCCTGAAACCTTTCCACTTCAGAGGTGAGTAGCCCTGTTGACTTTTATCTGAATGACTTGACCCTGGAGAGGTCAGTACATCCCCTCGGTTAAGATAAACTGGGTGTCTGGAAGAGTGCGACTGGGAATACTTTAAAAAATAGACCTACAGTTGTCTGCTTAATGAACCGGGCATGTCTGTTTCTGATTTAAGTTTGGAGCTGATTTTGGGGCAACTTTTTTTCATCTCTAAATCGTTTGTTTGGGAACGTACGACGGTCGGAGGGCTCGGGGTGATCTTGGTGCTCATCTGGAGGCCAGGGGGGGCCCTTGTTCCTCAGTAGGTGTCTCGGGGCCAGGGGCGGCTGCGCTGGCGGTTGTTCCTCTGGTTGTGACCTTGCTGAGCTTCACGTTGGAGCAGCCTGTCCTGTGACTCGTGCCCGTTGGCACTGTGGGCACTGCCTGTGTGCCCACGGTGAGGGGGGTACATGTCCCTGTATGTGCGAGCATGGCAGGGGGAGGCGTACTCATCATCCTCCTCTTCCTCCTCCTCCTCTTCTTCTTCCTCCTCCTCTTCGTCCTCCTCACCTCCCCTGTGGCACGGGCTCCCCCTCCGGCCGCGAGACACGGAGTCGCTGGCCTCGTCAGACGGCATAAGACTGTCCTGCTCCAAAGGGGAGTGGGCCTCCTCGCCTGCCTCCTCCTCCTCCTCGTCACCCTGCAAGCCCACCGCCTCACGAGGCTGCGGCTGGTTCTTGTTCTGGTTCTGGAGGGTTCGAGTGGTCACGGAGGGAAACAAAAAGAAGTCAAAAGAAAGCTCTAAAAACAGGACTCAAAGACTTTCTGGTAGCAAGGGTAGACAAAATAATGCAAACACTACATCAAAAAGGACTTTGAGGGAAAGTTTTAAATCTGTCTTAAAACAACACTCACATGTCCGTATGTACATTAAAAAAAGTTATCGGTTGCTGCAATTGTTCCTCCTCTCCACACTGGCTGCGAAAAGATCCCTTTCTAAACGGCTTGTAAAGAAAGAGTTACGGGAATAAATCCACAGTCCTCGTTCTGCTGAAACAAATATCAACAGACTTTATGTATTTACACAAATATTTAATTTTGTCATTAATTATCATTAATGTCTCTTACATGCTTTAGCAAGGGGTCTGCTTACACCCAGTACAACCAGTAGGAACAATCACAGTGACCAGTAACTGTTTCAACCTAGATATGGGCGTCTGTATTGTTTTAAGACAGATTTGAAAAAATGTAAATATATCCTTTAACTCTTAAATAGCTCAGTTAATTACACACACTGCAACAAAATAGCACTTATGATGCCAATTAGCAGCATTTGTCGGCTATAAATAAATCACTAAAGGAATCACAGCTCCCTTTAATTTTATTAGCAACAACATTATTAGCAATTTTATTAGAAAATGATTCCAGTGTGCGGGTACTCCTTGTATTACAATTTTGTCCCACTGAGGTTTGTGAGTGTTCACATGACTACTCTAACTTATAGTATAAGAAAGGAAACATGCACCACTCCAGTGGATTACTGTTGTGATATTTGACCCATTTTTTATATAGTGATCTAAATTAGCTAAATGCTAACATGCTAGTGTTAGCTAAAGGACTAATTTCATGGCAATCCGTCCAATAGCTGTCGAGACATTTCGCTAAAAAACAAAAAAATGTCAACCTCATGGTGGCGCTAGAGTAAAAGATCACCGAAGTCGATGAGATTCATCCTCTGGGGGACGTGAACGTCTGTACAATGCCAACCACTCCGTCCATTGAGCCACTAGCATGGCTAAAAAAAGACTTAAACGGTTAATCGATTGACGAGATTGTTGCTGATTATTCTTCTGACAATCAATTAATCAGCTAATTGAAAGGCGTTTGGTTCACATCAGCAGAGGAAGTTAATATTAAAGTATTTATGTGTGTCTAGTCTCTATTTCTAATGTTCAAAGCCAAAAGAGAGATCAAACAGAGCAACAAACAGAACTGTTCAACATATAGGGGGGTTGACGATGTTAATAATTGGCATGCTGCAGTGCAGCAATGTTGGTAAAGTCTCTTCAAAGTCCTTTTTCGTGTTTGCAGTGTTTTGTCAGTGTACAGATTAATACTACAGACACCGAACAAAAGAAATGCAGTGAAACGTTGAATGGATGGTCAGGAGGTTACTCTCGGACATAAAGTGTTATTGTTCTGATGTTATGGTCTCAGTTTATTGTCGTGTAAATTATGCATTTAGATTCAGGTGAACACATTATTTAAGCATTGATCATACGCCTTTAATTAGCATTGTCATTCAAGATAGCATTGTGTGCCACTGTGAGCAGGGGCACCATTCACAAAGCATGCTGGGAAAAGGATCGACGCCGATTGAAAATGGAGAACAATGGTCAGATTTTGACATTTCGTACAAGCGTTTTATCATTTCAAATGTCTCAATTATGGTGTCAAACTGAAACTGCTTTGTGAATTCTCTCCCAGAAAGCTTGTGGAGCGGTGATTCGCCCGAGACCATCGAGTAAAGGAAAAGAGGCGGGATGCAATGAAGAAAAACATGTCATCTTTTCTGTGGTGAGATCTGAATGAATAAAATGCTGTTCATTCACCGTCTCAGCCGCTGTGTCGTGTTAAAGTGTCGGGAGGTAAGAGGGGGGTTGTTGGGGTTGAGAGTGCAAATATATATATATATATATAAACCCTACTACTCACCCCAGTTTGTAAGCGATCATTCAATTAATTCCTGTGTTTCAGAAAACTGCAAAAATGTTAAGCATGGATGAGTGAGAGGACAGACAAGACAACTGGAAACAATCAAATAAAAACAAAGGAGTGAGTATCTGAGATGGGAAGAGCTGGTAAAGACAGTGACAACATACAACATGTTCAAAACAGTCTTAAAACGGTATTAACACAGTATTTCCTGCTTTTTAAACAGAAGAAGACAGACTCACCTGTAGGCTAGAGATGGCAGAAGGCGGGGTCATCAGACTCTGCTCCAATAAGGGGTTTAGAGGGGTGTTGCCTGGGAGGTGTGTGGCGCGCCAGTAGACCTCCAGGTATTCGGCCAGATGCTCACAAGCATCTTCCAGCTGGTTCTCATCCAAAATGACATCAAACATATCCTACAAGTGAACAAAGAGAAAATGGAAAGTCAAGGCTCACTATTTCTTTATGCATGTTAAATGATAAGACGGGTGTTATTCTGTATTTTACGTATTGTCAACAAATCCCAGAAAAAGGCCAAAACCAACAATGCGTTAGTCCGTCTCTCAGTACTTTGTGACTTCCCTGCTCTGTCTGTGGCTCTCAGCCCCAAAACCATTCGTTCCTATTGAAGATGTAAATCTTTAAAAACAGGTCACATATAAATAGTTTCATTTTCAAAAAGCACTCAGTATATATAATTTCTGGATACCGGATCCAAAGATGGCGCCTATTCGGTCCTATAAGAGTTGCTCGCCTGGCGCACACGGCAAAAAAGTTTCTAGCTTCTGGGTTTACTTCCAGGGTGTGCGGCCCACTGAATATGTGCAGTAGTGTTAATCTCATCATGCCTCTGGCCCAGCTGCACTGCTCTTACACAGCGGTGACATCATTCAGAACAAAAATGACTTTTCTGGGCTTTGGAAAAGTTTTACAAAGATTAAACCTCCATGGCTTAAAAATATACAATACAATATACAATACAAAGAGTAATAATTGACCATGTTTATAGCTGGAGGTGTTTTACAGATGTCTCTGTTACAATGGCGGTCTATGGGGAAAATGCTTTTTGGGTCGCAGGGGCAATACTGAGAGTGGCGACTGGGAAAAATTGGAAGCAAGGCTGAGCGGCTGCGCCGTATCCAGGTCTTATAATACATCCATGGTTCATGATCATGAAGGAACATCTCAGCCAGTGCAACAGTGTGGTTTATATCAGGCTTCGTCTACACCGGCAATACTTAAAGTAGAAGTAAGTAGAATCAGTTCGTTACCGGTTTTGGTCTTTTCATGGGATTTGTTGACAAAAAAATAAATATAGAATATCATCAGAATATCTTTTAAGTCGGACTTAACAACAGCTGAAAAAATTGTAGATACTAGCAGGACAGGATAGCTGAATTTCCAAATAGTTAAGTGTCAACTGTAAAGGTGTACAACTGGCAGAAAAAAATGGAAGTCAGACTGGAAGTCTCGGTCCACCAAAGTGGACCGAGTGACCGACATTGCATCCACGCGGCTGGCATGGCTAAAAAATAAATCATAAATGTTTGCAGTAGGTGCTGTACACTTTTCTTCTTCACCTTATAAATATGACTTGTTCATATATAATATTCATATGTACAGGTTGATTAGGAACTTTATAGCACTAGAAAGAAATCGACCCGCTTCCTCCACTCACAGGGGGGCACTGAGAGAGCTTGTCTGCAGCCATCATCTGCACATTCAGGTGCTTGCTCTGAGACTTCCCCCTGGATTTGACCAGCCTCTGGAGCACCTGAGAGGAAGGTAAAGAAAAAAGTTAAAGGTCAAGGAAGATGAGGCAGCCTGAATCCAACGCTCACGAGTGAGGTAATCTACTGTACCTTTGGCGAGGAAACCTTCACATAGACGATGATGGGTGCAAGGGAGGTTTTGGCGAGCTGTGCGGGATGGTTGATGGTGTCCGCGTCCAGAATCACCAGCTGCAGGGTTTTGGCGAGCTCAAATATCCTCTCAATCTCACTCTGAACCTCGGCTGCACAGACAAGAAACATTTGGTTTTGTAAGTTGAAACTCATTGCTTCTCTATACCAAAAGATTTTTTCACAGTTAGATCAGTGCGGTCACCTAGGCTGGAGCGAGTGTTGGATCTCTCCATTATGGGTCTTTTGTTGAGGACAGATCTTTTGGCTAAAGACAGGTCGGCAGTTACACGGGTGATTGAGATTCTGCAGACAGTCGCAAATACAGAGAAAAAACATGCAGTGAAACCTTTTGATCAGATTTATTAAAGGCCTGAATTTACACAACTAACCTCTCGATTTTACTGACCTTCCCTCAAATCTGTGTTTCAGGAAGTCAAAAAGAGCTTTCTGCATCATATCCGTCACCTGGGTGGGACGATAAGAGGAAAGAAACAGACGTGTTTAAACACATAGAACACAAATGATCAAAATAAATATCTTTTTGCGTTGGTTCAACATCAGGACACCAAAACAACCTGGCATAAGAACAGCTTCTTTCCACACAGTGAACAGGGAAATGTACACAATATCCAACACTGTCAAAGGTCAATCTAAGCAGGCTATTACTCTACATATACATGTATACAGAGGTGGGTAGAAAGTGTACTTAAGTTAAAGTATTGTTACTTGATACTCGAGTAGATGTGAAAGAAGTCATGACAATAATTACTTGAGTAAGAGTACTATTTATTGAAAAAATGAGTAGTAGTGAGTAAATTCATGATTAAAATGATTTCCAGGGCAACATTTCTAGTCTTAATCTCTTAAGTGTGATCATAAAATTCCAAAGAAAAGAATAAATAATGAATAAATAAATGTAGTGTATGCAAATGTAACGTAGTACAAGTATTGATTTTTTCCCCAAAATGTACTGGAGAAAGAGTAAACAGTATGCTGTATTAAAACTACTCCAACAAGTACAATTTCCTCAAAAAAGTTACATAAGTACATGTAATATCTCAACATCAAGAAAACTGTGTCTGTTTGATTTTCTTCCAGGGCTTGGCCCTCATTAGAAGTTCGTAATATCTGCCTTATTTTAGATGCCCACCTCAAATTCGAGAAACATGTTAAATGGTTGCAAAAGCAAACATCCATTTAGACTCATTGGAGACTGTTGCTGCAAATAGTTTTATGCGTTCAATGATCTTCTCACATTTAAGTTATTGTGTAACAGCATTTGCAACAGTCAAGCCTCTTATGATGATATATTATCGTGTAATTAAAATTTTGCACAGGGAGCTGATAAGATCACACCGCTGTCATATTATTAAGAAATTAAATATGCTAAGTTTCGATCACTTCATTGAATTTGTTTGTATGAAACTCATCCATAAATACCTGAATAACCAGGCTCGTCAGGTGCTCAGTGACCTGGTGGTTCCTCTTAGGGTTTCTGTAAGGTCCCCTTTTATAAATCCTCATTTACGTCTTTTTCTGTTCGTTGGATCAATATATGGAACTTCTTAACCACAGAACTTAAAATGGATCATGACTGGGATCATTTTAAACTCAAATTGAAACAGTTTTAAAGAGGCAACAGACATAAATGATCTGGCGCTTGTCATTGAGTTAATTATGGTAACGAGATGGGCATCGCAAATTAGCTTAGCATGACATACATGCTGTGGTATGTGGCATGTATTTGTATGCATGTATATACTGTGCATTTATATACATATAAACTTCTAGAAACCGGAGTCAAATTAACCTTGTATGCTTAAACATACTTATTCAGTTGATTCTGATACAAACAATGAATGCAGCAGTGCAGGAGCAGTTTTAACAGAGGTTAGTGAGGCAGTGATTCTCTGTCTGCTGGAGGTGAAATGGGGAGAGGCTGACCTCATAGCCCTTCAGCGATGGTCCCACGAGGACCACCGGCCTCATAGAGGGCACCACGTCGTAGGGAGGGACATGTTCCTGCCAGAAATAGGGGACAACGAGGGGAGAGGGATGAAGAACAGAGAGAGTGGGGGTAAGAAATGATGCCTTTGTTTGTTGTGAAAAGCTAAAAAAAACATAATCAGGGTTTCTGAAGAGTTCACCAAATTAAATTGAGGACTTCTTAATACCACATAGAAAATTAATTCAAAACCTTTTTTTAATATTTCACAATATATCACAGTCATAACAGTCAGAGAATGATGGAATGCCAGTAGGGACAATAAGGTCTACAATTATTTAGTACATGAAGTACATGAATTTTTATTACATTTTTGTGAGTACTTCCCAGCTGCATGTAACAATGATTCTTAGTAATGCAATTAATTCATTAACTTGACCCAGATAAGTGGCAGAAAATTGATGGATGGATTAACCAATTATAAAACAACTAACTAATTCAATTTAAGTTTTTTTCTAAAATTGACACTAATAAATAATAATAATACATAATAACACTACAAAGTAATGATTAAACAGCCTCCTACATGCACAACAAGTCATATAAACGTATAATGTTTCCCAACAGCTTATTTATAAAATATGTAACTAATGTTACTGTCTATGGCAGGAAAGAAAAAATATTCAAGACCTTTGAGAATGAAATTTTTAAGACCTGCAGATACCCTGATGTCCCTTAAAGTATGTATCATGAGCACATGCCGTGTCATCATAAAGTGCCAAAACCTACCTGTTTTTGCTTCTGTTTGGCTTGTGAAAACAAGAAAATAACAATCAATGAAAGAAAAAAAAAGATAGAAGACAGCAGAGGGCAAAGTTGTTTTTTTGTTCCAGCATAAATAAGAGAAAGACCTGTCGTACTTACATTCACCTGCAGATGGCGGTGTGGTCCTCCAACTCCCGGTCACCATGTCGCCTAAACTAGAGGAGTTACCCCCTGTTTTCCTGCAACAACAACACACTAAATTATCAAACTTGTATTGTGGAAATGAGTCCTCTGAGAAGCTCGATGCTATTAACTGACCTTTGTTTCTGCTCCTGCTTGAGCCTCATTGCCTCCAGTCGTAGAGGGCTGGGGATGAAGGTGATGTCTGCCCCCTCTTTTACTAGCCGACCGATCCACCAGTCATTGTTATACTTCTGTGGAGTTCAGCACGACAACAGAACCGTGTCACGTATATCTGTCTATATCTCGGAGGGGTTCATCATCATGAACAACAGATAGTCACTCACTTCTTTGATGTGCAGGAAGTCTTTGGCATCGAAATTGACTGCAGCTCCTTGGACGGGACAGTCCTCATCCAGAGCTCCGCAGTAACTCACATTTGTCTTTACTGCAAACGCTACAGGTTTGGACTGTAGCAACAATAAAGAAGGTCAAAAAAAACACTCGTCAGTGATGGAAACTGCAGTGTACCAGATGTTTGGACTTGAGTCACGAGTCTGGCAGTGACTCTGGACTTTGCTTGGACTTGATATCCTCCTCAAGACCAAAGATGAAAATTAAATTACAAAAAAAGAGTGAATCAAATCAACTCCTCAGATATTAAGACATTTCTGTGGTCAACAAAGAACGGACGCCTACATGCCAAACATGAGGCTCAAAACTGGAAGTGTTCAACCAACTTTGTTTGTCATTTGAGGCTACACGAAGGCCGTTAAGTTGAGGTTAGCGTTAATGTTCTTTGGCCAGCTATGGCTTAAGCTAACGTTAGCTAAGAGCTAGCGATAACGAGGTCTTTGCATCCAAGATTTGGTAGCTTAAATGTTTTCTTTTAAAACCAATAAACAATCAGCAGTGTAAAGTTAGATCTGTCATCGCTGGGTGGCCAATAGTAAAGTTACAGTGTCACAGTAACCTGCCAAACTGAATTTCATGATGACTCGTTTGGGATTCAAAATACAAAGTTTAGGACTTGGACTTGTTGGTCTAGACTTTGGGCTTGACTCTGGACTTTACAGCCCAGACTTGAGATTTAAACAGACTGTGTTTTACTTGTGTAAACGTGCGAGCGATCAGCGTTTTTTGATTACATTTGTGCACCGTGTGTGTAGGCAGGCGCTCCTACCACACAGTGACCTGCACAGGTGCTGTGGTCACTGTTGCAGGTTGACATACACTCCGACATGAAGCAGGAGGAGTTCAGTGAGTGCTGTCCATCCAAAAAATTTTGGAGTCGATTCAACATTATACTGAGGGACGAAAATTAGTTTTCTTTCTGCTTTTGGAGGATCTGATGATGTGTTTGGTCGGTATATATTTTTTTATATATATATATATATATATTTGGGGGCTGTGAGTCATATATGAAAGTTTTTCTGGAGCAGCAGAGGCACACATGTGGCTCCAGACTTCATCTATACATATTCCAACTTATGAAACTGTTAAAACACTACAGTATGTAGTAGTGTAAATCACTGTATGACGTACCTTAGCTCTGTCGAGCTGCAGTTGTGCCTGGCGCTCGGCTTCACGCCGATACGCCTCGCGGTCCTCCTCTGCTGACAGGTCTGAATCCGACGGTCTACTGGTGTACGAATCAGCCGACCCCTGTCAGGAGAGAGTCAGAGGTTGGGATATTATTTGTGGTATTGGAACAGATGATTTCATAACTTACATTAAGATCATCTAGTCATGCCAAGATTACAGAGGCGCATCACTATGAGGTTAGATAGGTAGATCTACTGTTTCTGTTTATACTTCTGCTTTCATCTGTCTTTCTGTTCCGCAGTCTTTGTGTGCAGGTGTGCATGCAAATACGTGTCTGTATTCATGAACACATTCGTGTGCGAGAGCCTGTGTGTATCTACAACACAATGCTTTGCTCTCCCACACCAGCCATCTTCTGGTAGACCAAATATAGCACAAAGGAGGCAACTGCTTCCTCTTCTCTCCTGCTTGGCCCCAATCCATTCCATCATCCCCCACAGTGCAGCACATATACATCCTTTATTCCCCTGTTTATTCTCCAAGGACATCTCCTCATTAGCAAAATATACACCGGCTATCATTTATCATTGTAAGCGCTTTAAGGACACATCCTAGGCATGGCTAACACATTATACTGAAAGCAACAGATAAAGCACACAAAAAGAGACATTTTACACAAAGTGAAATGGTGAAAATCGCCTGATAGGTGCTGCTGCTTATTCAAAACCTGTAAGGCAGTTCCTGTGGTTATCTTCTTAAAAGTCTGTGTCATATACTGTTTAATTGATCAGTTGATCAACAGAAAATGAATCAGAAACTATTTTGATAATCATTTAAATCTTTTCTAAAGATACAATAGCAAATTCAACTGCTTCCACCTTCTCAAATGTGAAGTTTTTCTGCTTTTATTTGTCTTATATAATGGTAACCTGAATATCTTTGGGTTTTGGACTGTTGGAGGGAAAAAACAAAACATCTGAAAACGACACCACCTACTCTGGAAAACTATTTTGAACATTTTTCACTATTTTCTGACAGCCAAAATTAATAATCAATTAATCAAGGAAATAATCAGCAGGTTAATCGATAATGAAAATAATTATAATAATAATAATTATTATTATTATTAGTTACAGCCTTAATATACTGTGTGTTAAAATAATTATACTGCCAATTCAGACAGTGACCATGATGCTGATTTCCAAAGAGAAGAACATGAAGTCGTGTTCTAGATGCAGTTTGGGCACTGAGTGTGTGTGTGTGAGTGTGTCAATGTGTGTGTGTATGTGTGAGCTCTCCTATATTTGGTGTCTATTTGGCTTCTCTGAAGGAACTCAGTCCTGAATCTGTCAGTAAAGAGAACCGCTGCAGCAAAAACAAATCCAAGTCAGGCAACAGAGAAAGAGAGAGAGAGAGAGAGAGAGGTGAGACAGGAGACAAACAACAAACATAAAAAAGAATAAAAGAAGAAGTGATGAATGAGGCAGACAAGAAAAGGCTCAGATAAACCTCTCACAGGTGACCCCAGTATTCATAATCACATTCATATATACTGAGACGAACAAGCATGTTCTTGCAAATAAAGCGAGATGTTAAGAAACTAAAAAAAAACCAGCACATAATACAGTTTTCACTTTGGTTTTCCTCTCCTCCAGAGTGCAGTGACTTAGTCCTGGTCATCCATCTTGCCAACATATACAAACAAATCCTCTGGAGGACCAATTAGCAACAGCACAACAAAAGGAAATTCAGGCTCAAAATACAAAAAAAAAAAGTGCCCAGACATGAAAAACAACCACCACCTTTGCTTTCTCTGCACTTCAGAATGCATACATATAATCCACAATAAATTGTCATCTACAATACCACTTCAAGTCCCAGAGAAACGGCAAGCGAACACCTCTCCTCGTTTATTTTTTTGTTGTGTGTGTATGTGTCTATGTTAGATAACTAGATCTGATTTCTAGCGCTCGCAAAGCTCTGCAAGGCAACACTGCACCAGCGCCAGAGCAGCACCGAGAGAGAGGGAAAAGGAGGGTGAGGATGAACGGGATAGATGGAAAGGGAGACAGAGAAAGAAGGGGGTGGGGGGTGAATATCGTTGACAAGATATACTGAAAAGAGAAGGATGTTTACGAGGACGGAGAGTGACTGAAGGATGGTTGGAGAGATGAGAGAGGTATAAACGATTTATACGACAAGATAAAGCGAGGCTATCTCAAGGGGAAGATGAGATTAGAACATAATAAAATGCTATGAAGGAGTGGAGTGAGACCTAGATATCTATCCTCATCGCAGATACAAGAACAGAGGGGAAACACAGCAGGAGGGGGGTGGGGGGGGGAAGGACCGTGACCACGAGAGACAGAGACACACAAATAGAGACGGTCAGAGAGAGTTGCATACCTGGCTGATTAGGAGGACGGCGCTAGAGCCTGATAAAGACATGAATCTGAATTTTCTCACTGTAACGGCTTCCCTGTCTTCACTGGGAACGCACTCAAACACACACGGACATAGAAGTGGAATAAATATGGTGGTGGGCGCAGGGGAAAGGCGTTATGTCAGCGAGCTGTTTAATGATGTTAGAACACAGAGAGCTGCCTGGGCTGTGATTGCTATTCATCATTAATGTTTGGAAATGAGGCTGAGGACCTCTGCTGCACACTGGCTACCTGTCAAATCTTCCCAAACAAAAACCAAAACCAAAAAACAATGCAACTGAACAGAAGACATTGCACTTTGCAGGTGAAGCTAAGCTGCAATGCAGAGTGTAACGATGTGAGTGCATCTTTATCGTCTGGTCTGAGGATGTCTTGTGTGTTTTTTTTACTGCTAATGTCCCCGTCTGGGGGCTAAATTTAACTCTTGTTCCCTCCTATTCTGCTTCTGTGATTATTCTTCACACACTGCAACACTGATGGCCTCAACTCCACAGGGAGGGGCCAACAAGGAAGTGTGTCATCCAGCTAGTCGAGTCCTCAAGAGGGCCAAGTCATCCTACAGTCTAGGGACAGAACAGCAGGGAATTTCTGCATTCATTTTATCATGATTTTACTGATAGATTGTTCAGTGGTTTAACAATTTACATCCAAATGTGTTCTCATTTTCTTTTCCAAGACAGAGATGTCTTCAGCATTGGCTCTGTTCTTAAATTGTAGGTTAATTACCTCGTTAGCCAGCGTTAAGTATGTAAAAGAGCAACAATCATGGTGTAAACAAAAACACCACCAATGAAACGGTGAAAGCGTGCAAACAGTTTCTCATTTACACATGCACTGGATGTAGAAACATTAGTCATGTTTGTGTCCACCTGATGAATCCAAGAAATCCAATATTCAGTCTCTTTTAGCTCTGTTTTTGGTCTCCACCAACTCCTGAGAAAAATATTTGGCTCTTTAGCTGCTAAATGCTCCACTATGTTCACCAGCTGGTCGTCGCTAACTTTGTCTGTCTGCCGTTTGGTGCTGAGCAGGTAGCGCACAGTTGGTTTATCAGGGCTTTTTTAAAAACTGAAAACAGCTCCCTGTTGTGGCCGAAAATTACCTTGTGGAGAGCAGTGAGAGTGAACCAAAACAGTAAAGTCGCGTGACCTACGAGCGCACACAGAGGCGTTTATGCTCAACGCATGCTGATCTGTTGCAGTATTCTCCAAAACACCAGGGGGCGTATAAACAAAACATTGCGCGAAGCATGAAGTCAACAAGTGTTACCAGAAGAACCAAACATGACTGCACGGTCTACTGTACAGCTTCTCAATGCCGAGGAAGAATTGTAATTAATTGTAAACTCATCTTTTCATAGACGTACTTTATCACCATTGTACAATCCCTGTAAGGAAAGAAGTCAAGTATTTGGAACAACAAATGTATTCAAATGAAACAAAGGTTGAATATCCTGTGAACAATTTGATTCTGCTGGAATTGAATGTCGCCTGGTCGATTTTGGAAAGTTGCAGGCATTGTCAGACGCATCCCCCCCAAATTCCAACATCGGAAAGTTGTGGGGGCCTTTCAACAAGCAGTTCTGTCGAAGCACACCGGTGCTTTGAGCTAAATGCACACAGACTATGGATGCTAATTTTAGTTTATGTTAGCATGCTAACATTTGCTAAATAGCACGAAACACAAAGTACACCTGAGGCTGATGGGAATGTCGTTAGTTTTTGCGGATATTTGGTCATAAACCAAAGTGTTGTACAAATTGAAAGTTTGACCTGATGATGGCACTGAGTGAAAAATTACAGGATCGCCAAAGTTATTAAAATTCAACCTCTGGGGATCATGAATGTCTGCACAAAATTTCATGGCAACTCCTTAAATTCCTTAAAAATTGTTGAGTATACATGATTTGTAATAAATTGGTTAAAAATACAACACACAGTACACTCCTTTTGAAATTATATAAAATAAAATGCAGAGAGTGCATGCTAACGCTAAAATCAAATTTCTCTTATTTGCAGTAAGGAGATTCTGCACAACAGCAGAATATATTATTCAGGAGGCTGAAACACCTTTCCCTCAGAGCGAAAAACAAAAAAAACTGCAAGCTCCAGCGATTTGGAAATCCAGCAGCCAAATATCCAATTTCAAAAAGTGTTCGATTAACTGTGCAGTCGTAATTCAATGTCAGCAAGTTATACAAGCACAGAGCTCTCTGATACACAAAGCAATACATCACGCTGTGGTTACATCAATATCAAAGTCAAGATCAGGCGTACTGTATGTTAAACTGATCAATCAAAAGACTCTGTGTGAAGAGCACTCGTGGGATGATGGTAATCAAAAAGTAAAGCAGGTGAAGGAGCGAGAGAAACAAATGGGTTGTTGAAGGGGTGGAGGTGAAGGTGGAAGACAAAGGAAAACAGAGAGAGGAGCGGCAACAATACGATGGAAACGCTACAAAGAGATGAGGGGGAGACGGGAGGAGTTTCAGAAAGGGAGAAGAAGAAGACTGTGCCGGGAGTCATTTGTACTTACTCAGTTAATGTGGTGATGCTGCCGCCGCCGGTCCCTCCCTCTCTATATACTACATGGTGTCAAATGCAGACCGATTGCACTGTGTCCCATCCCCTAACCAGGGACGACCTGCACTGGAGCAGACACCGGCAACACCTTCTTTTCTATTCTTACCCCACCTCATCCCATCCCCATCCCCACACACACACACAACAACAACCAACGCAGCTTTTGCGTCACTTGATCAAACCACCTCTCTAAATGTGCATCACATTCTCAATTATTTAAGTCCAATTCAACATGCACAGGTGGAGAGGAGAAACAGAGAGGAAACCACTGTTACAATCACACGCACAGCTCAAGATTTCTCCTCCTGTTCCAAAGCCTCATGGCCTACATATAACACATATATCCACACTTATGGCAGCATACTGCTTATTGTATCCTGCTGCAGAAATGAGTCATACTCCACTGCTCCTCCATAGACACCCCACCCCTATCACAGACAAGAAACTATCTGCTCTGTTTGTGAAATTTACTCCTTCTGCATTAAACACTTTGTCATCTCACCTATGGGGGGGTGGGGTGGGGTGGGGGCGCCTGTTGTGCATGCAGGGAGAAGGTAATGACTGAAAAGAAACTAAAGGTGCCCGTGTGAACAATGAACCCACACATCACATTGCCCGAGGCCTTCAAAATGAGCATCATGAATATTTTAAGCCGTGCAATATTCTCGGGGAATCTGGAGATTGTCATTAAGCCCCCCCCCCC
>NTHP01000014.1:2459122-2472413 GCA_003416845.1 Oplegnathus fasciatus
CCGAACAGGATAACTAATGTCCCCTCCTGAAGAAGATGTCTGCTCAGCCCTTTTTTTTTCTCCTTCTCACTAACGTCTCTCAGTTACTCTGCTCCACATTCCCTCACGCCAGCGGTGCTATGCATGAAGCTGAGGTATTTTTCATAACGTTTGAATCTCTCTGCAGGTGTCAAACAAATGACTCATTCTGGAAAGAAATGATTATCATGCCTCTCGTCCTTAAAACCTTATGAGTGGATTTTAACGTGGAACTTTATTTTAATGAAGCATTTCAGCTACCTTTTGATTAGAGCTGCGACAAATAGTCGATCAAAAGAAATGTTTTTTTTGTTTGTTTGAGTGATTTTTCAAACAGGAATGCCAAATATTTGCTGGTTGCAGCTTCTCAAATATGAGGATTTGCTGCTTGTTTGTATCATATATGAGACTAAAATAAATATTTTCTGGTTTTGGACTGCTGGCTGGACTTAAGGATGTCACTTTGGGCTCTGGGAAGTTGTGATGGCCGTTTTAATCAAGAAAATAATCAGCAGATTAATCAATGAAAATAATAATGCAGTTGCAGTGGACACAAGCTGGTTTCTGCACCGTTAAAATGTTGTTTCACTAAGACAATTTATTTAATATGCATCAGTTTTTAAAACAATAGGCTTGGTTAACATTTTTCATTTATTTACTAAAGAATCATCTCCTTTCTTTTTAATCCAATCCATTGAATTGAATATTGAATATATCAAATATAAATACAAGAGCTGATATAAGACTGCAAAAAATGATTATTTTCATTATCGATTCATCGGCCGATAATCGTTTGGTCTATAAAACGTCAGAAAATTGTGAAAACGTCTATCACACGTTCCCAGAGACCAAGTTGACGTCTGCAAATTGCTGCAAAACCCAGAGTTATTCTGTTTACTATAATATAATACAAGAAATCTGAACATCGGAACGACGAAATATTTTGCATTTTTCCTTGATAAACCACTGAAACGATTAATCAGCTATTAAAATAGTTGATCTGTTAATCAAATCGATTAATCGACTACTAGTTTCAGCTGTACTTTGATATTTTAATTGTACAACTTTTTGTTAGAAAGCAAATCTAGTTTTACAACTTGAAAAGGAATCAAAAGCAGAATTCACTGTATAACCACTCACAACCTGTTGACTTTCCAAGGTCAGGGCTTATTGAATATTTTGAGTAATTACATGAATTTAAAGCTGAAACGATTAGTCGAGGAATTGATTAGTCGATCGAAAGCAAAAACACGCCATTCTCAGGCTTCAGCTTCTCCAAGGTCTCTCTCTTTTTCTCTGTTTTATATCACTGTTAGCTGAATATCTCATTCTCAGATTGATATTTGGATTGTTGGTTGGAAAAAGCAAGCAATAGATGTAGCATCACCTTAGCGATTAATCGACTAATCGTTTCAGCACTATTTTATTTAGAGAGGCATTTGAACTTCGTTCCTTTCAACTACATTTTTAGATTTTCAGTCCGGACAAAAGCTGATTTAAACACTTCAGAGCTTCAACTAACAATTACTGTCATCATCGATTAATCTGCTGATTACTTTCTCGATTAATCGTCTACAAAAGCCAAAAATGGTGAAAAATGTCAATCGCAATCAAGTGTTTGGTATTTTTACTTGAAAAATGACATAAAATGATTAATTAATCATCAAAATACTTTAATTTTCTGTCCATCAACCAAGCGATTAATCAACTGCTTCATGCTGTCAGAGTTGTTACGTGACGTGTGTGTATGTTTTAATGTTTTAATGAACCAGATGGGCCAAAGACAATGTCCCACCTTGGTGAACTATAAAGTTTTATTCAGTTCTTTTCTACTCTAATCATTTCAGCTCTAGATTAATTAATGTAAATGGATACTGGAGACATATTCTACAGATGGTGTAAAAGCCTGCAGGAGTGTAGAGAGAGCCTTGTAGTTTCTGTCATTAGTACATCGGGCTCTTTTTAAGAAGGAATATTTGAATCCTTCCCAGCTCCTGACTTTCCCTCTTTGATGTGCAGAGGCTCATGAACCTCGGGGATCTAGCGGTCTGGGATGAGCTCTGCACGCACAGTCCGCCTGTAGCCCGGTGAAACCTCTTGACACCTCAAAATCTGATCTGTACAGGGATCAAGTTCTCCCCTCTGCTGGACTCTCTGTGAAACTACAACCAGCTCTACTTTACACCCAAATAAAATCAAACACATCTGCAGAAACAACCCACGGAGGTAAATTAAAACTGTCTTGATTACACACCGTCACATCAGCTGATCTAGATGAGAGGGTATGATTCATAACAGCAACACAGTCACAGCATGAGAGGAATCTGAAGCTCAGAAATCTCTTTTTCCTTTTTTTTCCAATTAGAGATCGTCTTAAATAACACCAAATCTCCATCTGAGTCTTCTGCACGTGCTTGACCTGAAAACATTAATTAAAAAAACTGGGCTGTGTTGGGATTTTGATGTAACACACTGCCACTTTCAAGCATTTTGCTGCTCTCTACTGGGCAAAACTGAAACTGAGGAGACAGCTCTGTGGAAGAAGATGCAGAGCAGAAACATTCATGTGTTGGATGCAAGGACAATAAATACACAACTACAAGTGTCTTTTTGTAGAAAAGAGGAACCTTGATTCCCAACCAATAGCTTCATAATAATATAGGTGCTGCACCAATGCCAACAAAACAACGCAGACACATCTGGTTCGGGTGAAAACTTCAAACCCTCATCCAGACTTTAGAGCACTTTTCCACAGAAGCAGTTCTTCCCTCCGACTGACAATCAAGTGTGATAACCGGTGGTGCCGGGGGAATGATGTAGCCTACGATGCATGCATAAATAAAGAAAGAGACACCAACAAATGGCTCAGAGGGCTTTTACCTGCCGTTTGATGAAGCTGGATGTTGTGTCAGAAGACGTGCTGCCATCTGAGCGTTTGAAGCGGCTCTTGCGTTTAGGCAACTTCCTGGGCAGCTGTGATGAAAGAGACACATACAGGTGAAGATAGATAGATAGATAGATAGATAGATAAATAGATAGATAGCATGAATGTAGCTTGTGCAATGATGATTTATAAGGCTTTTCTTCATAATTTTGACCAAACATAAGCCTACATTTAGGAGAGAACTGGTGTAAAAGAGCTGCACCAGTCCAGCAGCTGTAACCAGCTGTAGCTTTGCCAGTATCACATATATTTCAGGACTGAATTAATCTAGCTGCACATACTGGTCTGTGTAATGCAGGAGACAGATTTCCTCAGGCCTCCTGTCACACAGTCCATTAATAAGAAAGCGTGGATGTTGCGGTGTGAGTGCTGACAGGCCCTGTAGATTCAGGCTACAGGTGAGTCAGAGTCACGGTCTGCCTGTGGCTTTGCACCAGTAAAATTCAGCACACAGGTCCAGTCTTGTTACTGGTTCCCCTACACTGGTGTGGATAAACCATAGCAGGAAATGCGACTGAAATAAATAATAAAACATTAACACAGAATCGATAAAAGGCCTGATCTGAAAACAAGCAAATGTATCAACATCTTAAGATTTGATCCTGTTGGTGTTTGTGTGTATGAGAGGCATAATAAGCATATGTGAGCCCACTTTATGATCGGCTTTTTTATCGATCAAGCATCGATCTGCAGTTTCAGTGAAGGCGGAGGTATTAAAAAAAAGAAAGGAAAAAAAAGTATCTCGCTGCCAAAACGCGACGCCTCAATTTCAACAACAAGTAGCAAGACATTAGCTAACCGTTTCTCTCTTTACTCGGTGATGATGATAGTTAAAGAGTTGTGAATAAAAGGAGTGAAGTGTGTGGGTTTACCTGAAAATAGTGCGATTGAGAGCCTGTTTCCACAGCAGACAGTGGGTCTACGGGCGATTTGGACATTTTGACTTGCACCATCTATTGAGAGCGCAGGGAGGCGGGATGCACACAGACATGGGTTACCGGAGGAAACAAGGGACACGGAATACATCTATATGCAGTACAGACAGCGGGGAAGCGGCATGCAGGGGCGAAAATATGGAGGAAAAAGCGGTTAATATCGGAGCTCAGCCGATAGGAAGGCTAGCTTTAACTCCCCGGGTAAAAACAAAATGTGTATTAGCTAGTTAGGTACACCGGGGCGGGGGGGAGGGGGGGATGTAAAGCGAGCAGGAAAAATTCCGGAGCTAAAATAAACCGTTAAGACTGAAGCGTCATCGCTCGAGCAACCGTTGAGGTCCGTACTAACTGCGAGTCTCTGCCGGGGGTGTCAAGGTTGGCTTAGCCAGCCCAAAAATCAATTCATGCTCCCATACAGGAATATAATTTGATTTTTTTCTGTTTTTCAGACGTGTGTTGCTTCATATAAACACCGTGTTCCCTTTCCTTTTGAGCGTAATGTGTGTTTGTTAAGTGATGATTCAAACAGTAAACCACAGTCAAAATGTATATGTGGAATCTTCAAAGAGTGGATCTTTGAATTTTGTAATATAGGGGAGATCAAGGGTGCGATATTTTCCTGAATTCTTCCAAATATTTTATAAAACATAAACATACAAATATCATGAAAAAGGTCAAATTTAATAAATTATTTGTAACACACTAATGTAGTTGTAGGTAGATATAGGTGTCAATCAGTGGTGGGATGTAACTAAGTACATTTACTCATGTACTGTACCCAAGTCCAGTGGTGGAAGGCGTATTCAGATCCTTTGCTTAAAGTAAAAGTACTAATACCACAGTGTAAAAATACTCTGTTACAAGCAAAAGTCCTGCATTGAAAATGTTACTTAAGTAAAAATATTAAAGTATAATCAGGAAAATGTACTTATATAAAAGTAAAAGTACTCAATGCAGAAAATGGCTGCTGTGACTGCTATACTATTATATATTATATCATTACATTATTATTATTCATGCATTAATGTAAAAGCAGCATTTTATTATTACCCAGAGCCCAAAGTGAACCTTCACAATGCTTGTTTTGTCCAACCAATAGTCCAAACCTCAAAATTATTAAAAAATAAATTAAAATAATTAAAAATGATTAAAAGGAAAAGCAGCAAATCCTCACATTTGTGAAACTGGAACCATGAAATATTTTTGCAGAAAAAAAAAAAGATTATCAAAATAGTTGCCAATTAATTTTCTGTCAATCGACTAATCAGCTGTACTTGTATATACTGTTAAGTAGTTTAATTTACGACAAAACATATTTTATAAGCTCTTCCTATGTTTTTTTGTGTGCAAAAATCTTAATTTGTAAAATAACTAGTTACTAAAGCTGTCACATAATTGTTGTGAAGTAAAAAGTACAATATTTCCCTCTGAGATGTAGTGGAGTAAAAGTAGAAAGTGGCATGAAAAGAAAAGACTCAAGTAAAGTACAAATACCTCAAGTTTATGCTTAAGTACAGTACTTGAGTAAATGTACTTAGTTACATTCCACCACTGCTTAAGTCCAATATTGAGGTACTTGTACTTTACCTGAGTATTTACATTTTATGTATGGATATATATTTCTACTCCACTACATTTCAGAGGCAAATATTGTACTCTTCTTTCCACTACATTTATTTTGACAGCTGTAGTCACTTTGCAGGCTCAGACTATGAATACAAAATATAATCAACTAATAAATGATGATGTGATATTATAGATTAAGCTACCCAGCAGTATATAAAGTAGTTAAACTTAGCTCCACCTTTACCAGCTGCAACATTAGTGATGCTTACACATTAATGCATCAATAACTAATCCAATAATATATATTTTTCTGAAAGGAGATATTCTGCCAAATGAGCACTTTTGGTTTATTTTTATTTTACTTTTGGTACTTTAAGTATATTTTGATGCTAATACTTTTGTATTTTACGTAAGTAAAGTTTTGAATGCAGGACTAACAGAGTATTTCTATACTGTGGTATTGCTACTTAAGTAAAAGATCTGAGTACTTCTTCCACCACTGGTGTTAATTAATGTACTTGTCACTAACTATAACTCCTCCTGTGGGCAACCATGTTACCTCCAAGTAGCAATGACACAATATAAAAATACCCCAAATATCCCAGTAAAAGTGTTGCCTTTAAATTGTACTTCTTAAGAAAAAGTACATACTAGAAAAGTACTGGAAATATCAAAAGTACAGTAATAGTACTCATTAGCTCCTTTTAATGTGTTATTATATCTAAACAGTATTTTAATATTGTAGCTGTTTGAAGTGGAGTCTAACAAATTTAGCCTATAAAGTAGTGATTAGTCATATCTATAGCAAAGGACCATACCTTTATAAGCCGATCATGTGTTCTGTATGTAAAATCCTTACCTAGTCATTGTCAGCTGTATGTAGTAAAGGAAAAAGTAAAATACTTCCCTCTGAAATGAAGGTGAGTGGAAATATAAAGTTGCAGCAAATGGAAATACTCAAGTAAAGTACGAGCACTTCACATTTGTTCTTAAGTATAGTGATTGAGTAAATGTACTGTGGATGCTCTTTGTCAGACAGAGCAGCTAATGAATGCTTTTGTTTGGGTGGATTAATGTAGACGTAATTCCTTAACTAGTTTAATGTAGCATTTGGGAATGTATCAGCTAAGTCAACTAAAATATATATATTTTTAAAGGTAAAATAAAGAAAGCACATATTTTCTATTAATCACAGCCATGCATTCTTGTGTACCCAAACAGGTGTTTTATTTACTTATTTTGGCTAATTAGACGGGTTAAAAGACAGATATTTTCTAAGATTTTTTTGGGAGAACAGCGAGATAAAATGAGAGTTAATATTGGACTTAAATTCATCAGGTGACAAGAAACACAATGGCAATGTAGCTCTGTGTCTGTTGGATGTAAGACAAGTAACGTAACACAATTTGTGCTAAAGCGTTACCATAACAACCTATAATATGTCAGGGCTGCCCCTAGTGGCCAAAAATGTATTAATTCAGCTTTAACCTATTTTAGCAGAAAGAGTGTAATAAGTTAGACTGTGTAATTTGTTATAAAGTGAAAAAATACAACTTCCACCAACTCCAAAATTGTCTTATTCACCTGTCTGTTAGCAAACATGACCCCAACTGAAGTGCTCCCGCAGAAACTGAGCCCAGCCATCAGGAAATAACGTTAGCTCCAGTGGCTAAGCTAACTAACTGCTCTTCAAACCACGTCTGGTTTTCCATTTCTACACCTATAAAATACACAAATACACATGTGAATTAGACTGCTAGGAATGCTTAATGTTGTAGTTTTGACTATGCTAGCTGCCTCTCCCTGCTTCCTGTCTTTATGCTAACTGTTAAGCGAGGCTAAACACAATCCAGACTGTATTATTAAGTGTTTCTTTACAGTTACACATGCCCTTCATTGAACACAAAAACTGGGTAAATTACAGCTTTTTTTAAACAATAATTACAACATTGAGTGGCTTCAGCTGTTAATGATATTTACCCTTCCTCCACACCTACTGTACATTATTTTGTATATTTCTGTATATACCATAGACTCCATACAGTCTAAAGTTAAATCTGAATTTCTAAGCCTGACCTGGTACACTATCAGATTGCCTTCTATAATATTGTTGATTTTAAAACAAAATACATGGCATGGGCAAATAACCATTTAGCTACAGACTTTGCCAACCCTCCGGCTGTAACTTTATTTTACTTTACTTTATGTAGAGCTGTGGTAGAAAATAAAAGAGTTCATCTACCTACCACAATGTGTACAGTAACTGTGCAGGTGGGTCCTTGACTTCCTGACAGGCAGACCCCAGGTGGTGAGGGTGGGCGGACACACCTCATCCACCCTCATTCTTAACACTGGAGCTCCCCAGGGCTGCGTTTTGAGCCCCCTGCTGTACTCCTTGTACACACGATTGTGTAGCCACATTCGACTCAAACACCATCATTAAGTTTACTGACAACACAGCTGTGGTGGGCCTGATCACAGATAACAATGAAAAGGCCTACTTGAAGGAGGTAGAGGGCCTGACCCGCTGGTGTCAGGACGACAACCTCCATCTGAACGTCAGCAAGACTACGGAGCTAGTGGACTTTAGGAAGAAGCAGGGGAGGAACTATGCCCCCCTTAACATCGGTGGAGATGGTGGACAGCTCCAAGTACCCTGGTGTCCACATCACCGAGGGCCTGACCTGGGTGCTGCATACTGACTCTGTGGTGAGGAAGGCAAGGCAGAGACTGTTTCACCTCAGATGGGGAACATCACTGCCTGGTATGGGAACAGCACTGAACAGGACCGCAAGGCCCTGCAAAAAGTGGTCCATTCATAGGCGTTGCTCTATACCCAGGCGGTGTAAGACTAAGGCTAGGAGATAATGGCCTTTTCTCCCTGCTGCGGTCGGGAAGAAGATACCGGATACACCAGGCCAGCACTGAGAGGCTCAGGAAGAGCTTCTACCCTCAGGCCACTAGAATCCTAAATGAGGACACTGCCTAAGAACTGCCCTAAGACTATTTTTAATTACTTATTATTCAAAGTTACTATTATAGTTAACGTTATTATCTATTACTTGTTTTATTCTTTATTCTTATTATATTTTACACTGATTTTTTATTGCACAAATTGAAGGAGCTAACGGACATACATTTCACTATGACTGAAGCCCGTATGATTATATGTGACAAATAAACTTGAACTTGAACCAGCATATACTGAGTTTACCCTGTATGAAGCGGCAGAGGTGTCATACACTGTCAGGCTGTGAATTGTTAGGGCCACATCTAGTGAGGCGGCTGTTTGATCACAATTCAACAAATTAGAGGTGTAGGCGGTGATTCAGAGGCCTGTAACCAAGCTACCGTTGTACTATCTTCCTGAGTAACCCCACCTGTTGCTCCAGCATCTGCTCAGACCCCTGAATGCCCGTACTGTTTTCCTGAGCAGTCCAGCCTGTCTCGCCAGTCCCCTGGCTGCCCTCCCAAGCAGACAGGTGGCTCGTCCTTGACCTGCTCCACAGGTCCTCATTGCTAATGTTGACAACCCTGCTATCGTGCACTTGCTTTGATCCATGCACACTAATTTGTCATTTTTCCTGGGTCAAGCCTGCCTTGATCTTGTCAAGCGCTCTGGTTCCAGGCTCCAAATTCCCACCATCATCCTGGCTCATGGATGGCCTTCCTGACGATTTAGCCAATGATTATGATGGGGTCCTGTCAGTGGTCACACTAACATAGCCACACAAACATATCCGAGCACATTTGCCTATATGCAAACCGTACAGTACATAATTCCAGATTTATTTTCCACTCAGGACATACCTGTCCACTAGATGCCCTCAGTGAGCTTTCCTTCCCTGTTGGTCACCTGACTGCTTTTGTTATCTGCCACCTGTCTGCACACCTGTTGCTCATTTATTCATTAACTCCCCTGTAAATATGAACGGCAGTTTTCCAAATCCATTTTACTAGATTGTGGGAATGACAACGTTGGTCAGTCAAACAGGTGTTTGTGGAGGAGTGTAACATGGGCTCCACTAGAGGTCCAATTCTTACATAAAAGATTGCAACTACACTTGCTTCTGTGGTTTCTAAGAGAGCTGGCAGCTTGCTATTCAGACACAGAAGGCCATATATTGTTGTGAAAACATAAACCTTATTTGTAGCATTAAGTTCTTCCAAAAGTCAAATCTTTATTCCATAGATATATGTACAGCATGTACTAATTAAAGCAATACAACCCAATCAGAACCAGAGGTGGAAAGTACATTTACTCATGTTGTGTAATGCCATTTTCTGAAGCGCAATTTTACCACTCTATGGTACTTTTTTACAATTGATTTAAAACAACTTTATTTAGGAATATGTACCACAAAAGCACAATTTAAACTTAATTATAAAGGAATTAAGCCTGATTTTGACACAAGGCCCTTCTCCAAGACAGGGTCACAAGATTAGGTAATAATGCAAAACTTACCTTTGTTTATTTTGTACAAAAGTGGTGCAAATTCTCAGACACATTTGCAATAAATCAAATTACAAAAAAACAAACAAGGGGTTTTGGGGCCCCAGGGAAGTTGCCCATCTGATTATATCAGAGGAACTAAATATGTCTCATTACAGTTATAACTTGAAAAGATGATTGTGGGCTTTACATGCCACGAAGCATACATATGTTAAGTAATCAACTTATAGCTTACAGCATGTACAGTGTTATCTATATTTGAAAGTTGTGCTTGTTCACTGTAACCTGTTCATTTCTGTTTGTTTAACACTTACTGTTTTTGACAGGGCCTTTATCACCTGTCTCCTTTTGTAAACATCATGTCTTGTTTAGTTTATACACTGACAATAAATCAGTATGTACTTCTTAGAAACCAGACCCTGTAATGAGCCTGGTTCATTTCCAAGAACTGTAATTATATGGTCTGTCAGTACTGATGGATTTGTTGTTACTGTATTTGAGACTTGCATTATTTTGATTTTTAAACTAAAATTTAAACATCTTGAGCTTGTTCCTCATCTTGTATCAACACATTAATCAGTGATCTAGTTACAGAAATGGACAAAACTGAGCCTCTGAGCCCACAAATAGGCAGCAATGTACTCAGATCCTTTACTTAAGTAAAAGTACCAATACAACAATATAAAAGTACTGTCCTACAAGTAGTCCTGCATTTAATATCCTACTTAAGTAAACGTACATAAGTATGATCAGCAAAATGTACTTAAAGTAAAGTAAAAGTACTTTTTGTACTGATTCATCATAAGCAGCTTTTTACCGTTGCAGCTGCTCAAGGTGGAGCTAGATTTTTATATACAGTTAGGTAGTTTGGTCTAGTGGTTCCTGACCTAGGGGTCAGGGCCCCTCCAAAGGGTCACAAGATAAACCTGAGGGATCATGAGATGATTAATGTGAGAGGAAAAAAGAAAAAACAAAGTTCTGCTACAAATATTTATATTATTATTTACTGTAAATTTGTGAAATATGGGATTTTACCTCTCTGGGTCTCAAACAGTTATTTAAATTACACCATCTCAAAGGTTTAGAGGGAAAATGTCTCTCATAGACACTTGAAAGTTGTCAAAGGGCCCCAACTACACACAGCTTTTTTGTAAGGGGTCACAAGCCAAAACAATTGGGAACCACTGGTTCAATATTTAACAATGTGTTGTATTTATAAGCCTATTATATGTTGTTTCAGAATAAAAAGTACAATGTTTCTCTCAGAAATCTAGTGGAGTAGAAGTATTAAGTAGCAGAAATAGAAATACTCAAGTAAAGTAAAAATACCACAAAATTGTACTTGAGTAAATGTATTTAGTTACTTTCCACACCTGTAAACCACTTCCCACCAGCTGATCACAGTTACTGTATGTCAGCTTTACAAGGTTTATAATATTTACATTCAGTCAATAAAAATGAAGGTGTGAGCTGACTTCACCCTCCTCCACATCACTGTTTTTTTCCTTCTGGGACGCATGCTGGAGCTCACAGCTGGTGGTGTTTGACCGGCTCACCGCAGACACGGCTTCACCTCTAGAGGGAGTGCCGAGTTACTAAAAGTGGGAATGAGAGAGTGGTGTGAGCAACGGCGCGCCTGGGCCGAGGAGAGCTGCGTCAAACCACCATAAGTTAGACAGCATAACACCGGAACTAAGTGGAATTTGATTTCAATATAAAAGCAGAAAAAAACCGAAGGCGCCTGGGGTGAACAGCAACACATGCAGTGCAACAAAACACGGTCAATGCACTTGTTCGCTGTAACGCAAATATATTAATATTTTTAAATGATATGGCAGTGGAGAGTGAACCTGTTCATTCAGTTTAGTCTCATTTTTATCTGTGTTAGTGATGAAGACAAATTTTCATCAAACTGATACAAGATTGTCCAGTAATCACTGGCAGCATAATATTTATTGCCAAATAGACTGGCATACGGATGAATACCTGTCAATGGATACCCAAGTGTTCAAAATGAAATAAATGGACATTATGAAATAAATAATTATATGAATACATATAGAAAATATAAAAATATAACCATGAAATTGAATAATATAATAAATAATAATTTATCATCATTTATATTTAATTACATCACTTTTTATTCCAAAATGGCCTTTTTGCCAAGTGTGTTTGTATTATCAGTACAAACAAAGAAGTCTAAAAACTATGATTCGCAACCAACAAAGACAGGAAGTTACTGGTCCTGTTCAAGAAATAGTCCAACCTATAACCCCTGTAAAACTGTGAAGTGTAGTTTTTATACTTCGGTTTTCGGCCAGTCTTTGAGCTAAGCTAAGCTAACCAGCTGACATGAAAGTTTTGAAATAGTGAAACTCATGACCACCTGTAAAATGATGATTTGTTGTTCTTACGCTTCGATTTTCGGCTAGCCGCTCCCCCGTTTCCAGTATTTGTGCTAAGCTAAGCTAATCGGCTGCTGGCTGGAGCCTTATAATTAGTGGACAGCCATGACATTATTGAAATAGTCCAACACATAACCCCTGTAAAATAAAGTAAAAGTGCAGTTTTTTGATAAATTTGATTCTGATTCTTTATATTTCGTTTTTTGGCTAGCTGTTTCCCCATTTCCAGTCTTTGTGCTAAGCTAACCAGCTGCTAGCTGTAGCCTTATATTTAATGGACGGACATGAAAATATTGATCTTTTCTTTTAACTAACCTTAAGTGACATTTTAAAATGCAAGACTTTCACTTTTGATTTAGTGTTTTCATATTGCATCATTACTGGTTTTACTCAAAGGATGCAAGGGTTTTACTTTGAAAACGCTAACCGGAAGTGTGACGTTTGTATTTCCCCCGTCTTGACAGTGGTGCTTGGAGCCGATAGGGTCAGGGGGAGGAGAGGAAAGGGAGTGGAGCGAGAAGACGACAGGAGGAGATCCACCACAGGGTGACCAATTTAACCGGACCATCCTTGGACAGCAAGGCTACAAATGGTCCTCCACCCTGGCCGGTCCGACCGACAACCACACCGAATCGGATTGTCTGCTGCGGTCCTGCCGGGGAACAGAAACAGAAGATGATCACGGTGAGTCCGTCTTTCTGACTGTAACTGCTGCTGCACACTGCAGGCCGACATATATAATATATGTACCCCTGTCACACAAACGTCTCAAACGCTGTTGCATTGAACCGCAGACGCCTCTGCCACTTCTCTGTCAATACACAATTTCTGCCGGAGTGAATGACATAGCTGGCGACAGTTGCTGTAAGGCCTCCGCTTCACACTGGTGGTGGTGGTGGTGGTGGTGGCAAAGGATACACGGCCAGTACATGTTTTCCACTGGTGGCCAATAACAACATTTCTGTGT
>NTHP01000014.1:2473507-2503741 GCA_003416845.1 Oplegnathus fasciatus
GGGGGGGGGGGGCTGGTTCTCCTTGAATCTTGTCGATCCGCTGCCAGGGAGGAGGGATACGGCTTGGACGGATACGTGCCAGAGAAGGCGCATGCAGGCAAGATAGAGCGAGGAAATGCTATTTTTGCTTCAACAACACAGCGTGCCTCTCCGGTGAAAATGCCGGGCGAGGAGGCGGCGGCAGCTGAAGCGGCTGCAGCAGCGGCAGCGGCAGCGGCAGCTGCGCCGGCGGCTGCGTTGCGTTTGCGCGTCTCTCTGCGCTGTGTGGAGCTCAGGGCGTCTGGAGGCCTGGTAAGATCAGCTGGTAGCAGTTGCTGAGACATATGTAGATAATTCAATCAGGACGAAAACAATGAACACACTATATTATATTAAGTACTGTTATAAAAAGGCTGTAGGGTTATTATAGTAATATTGGAGGTTTGAATACTATAAAATGTGACCAGGTCAGCTTGAACCTACAATTGAATATCAAAGAAATGCTCTCTTTAAGTCCCTGGAGACCATAAAGGGAATATTTTAGATATTTCAGTCAGGACTATAACCACAATGTAGCAGCAGTCTGACCTTTTCTCCCCTGATAGAATACCTCAACTCAGGTTATCTGCTGATACTGATTCCCAATCCGATACCGGTGCTCTCTTTTCCCAAAATTGAAAATCTGTACACCTCACTGTGTGAAACTCATTGGGATCATACTCTTGTAAGGTTACACGCTGCCTTCATGCGGCCCTGATTATATGTACCTGATAACAGAAACAAGACAAAAGTGTATTTAATGTGGTCGATACCCAGTCCGCTTAATAAGGGCAGCGTCGGCTCATACATGAATGAATGTCATACAGCCCACATGGGCTTACAGGATACTACTTACATCACACATACAAGAGATAACAAGCAGTATCCATATGTCTCAAAACATAGTATATCAGATATAAACTTAAATTAAACATACAGCACTTTCATGCATTGATGCTGCGCCTTTAACAAAAACTGAAGTCAAACACTTTGTATTTAAACCGTCTACATTATCTGTCATGTCAGACAGACAGATATGTTAAAGATTATGATGAAAATCAGTAGAATAAAAAGCTAATTTCATTCACGGGCGATGCTTTCTGTCCTTCTCTGGTGCTCACAGGGCATCTTTACATATACATTTCATCCAGCAACACCAGGCTGATATAATTACATATATGTCTGTGTTATGTAATGCTAAAAGGGAAGTATTGGTAGTTTGATTTTCTAGTAATTTTTTAAACGACTTTTGCTTGAGTGCTGCAGGGCCCGTAGATCCTGTCATGCTGTGTCTCTCAGTACTGTCTTGATATTTGTCTTGACAGTGTCCTGTTGTCCAGTGGCACTTATCTGTATTTATTACCCGTCTTTTATCTTTGATTGTGATAATAAACAGAGCTTGAAGAAGAAACTTTCTTTATCTTCAGTCCAACTGACTCCAAAAGGCTGTTGTATGTTTATACCAGGGGGTGTGTTTTTGCATGGGGGGTCAAATTGAGCAAGTTCTGGTTCACCTTAAAAAACCGAGCCTTCAAGCTATTTTGGGCCCCATCCTCTCCCCCTCTCTCCCCCCTCTTCCCCCAGAGTTTTGGAGGTAGCTTGTTCTTCTCCTATGAATCTGTCTCAGTTTCCAGACATGAGACGAAAATCTCAAGTGTGTCTGGTTATCCAGGAAATGAGATTCATGTGCATTTAGTGGACAATGATGCATTTTATTTCCTGTCGGATTTGGGATGAAGGAGATCTTTGCTAACAAGGTATTGGAAGAGCTAAATGTGAGTCAGGCCTGTTCGTTAATATGACTATTAGCATCAACGACAGACAAGGACAAGACATCCACATTACCATCATGATCTGATGTGTCTCACCTGATCTGCTCACTGCTTTAATTTCAGCCATGACACCATCACAGATCTGTTTGTGTGCCGGCTTTAACTGTTTGTCACTCTACAATCTGTTTGATTTTTCCTGCAGACCCAGCAGAAGCCGTGGAGATAGGTCTGGCAGCAGAGACTGGTCTTCTTATTAACTTTGGTCTCTGATCACAGGCTCTGGCACAAACATCTGGAGCTTTGTGAAGCGACCAGTGCGCCTTTTGACCCCATCCAGTCCTGCGGCCCTGCAGTGTGGCCTCTACAAACCCCTCCTCACTTCTTCAAAATTTTGTCCACGGGGATAAATGAGTGAACCGGCTGCAAGGGAAAGGGCTGGGACATGTACCAGAACCCCAACAGGTAAAAATGTGCAACTCCTACAGGTGGATAGAGGAGGAAATGGTCCTCCCACATGGTATTAGTGCCGTTATCTGTCTTTGACCTGTCCCTGTACTGAACGTTCCTCTCTCTGCTCACACAGAATGTCCTGGTTCAGTGGTTTCCTAGTCGCCAGAGTGGACGACCGCAAGACTGCGTGGGGGGAGCGCAATGGCAAGAAGTCCAAACGGAAGGGAGGCTCATCTCTCTGCAACCCGCGTTACATGAGCTGTCTGCGGGACCCAGATGCTATGGAGCCCCCCTCTGGAGCCCCCCTCCATCAGCACCACCGCGGAGGGGTGGCAGGGGCCGTGGGAGGCGGGGGCAACTTCGGCGTCCGTTGCGGATGGCAGGAGGACCACTACGGCAAAAGGGGAGGGGCTCCTGGGGAAGGGGTGGGGTTGAAATCGGTCGACTTGGGCTTTGAGGATGGGGAGTTGAAAGGGAGAAAAGGGGGATGTAACGGAGGAAGTGGGGACATGGGAGATGAGGGTCCCAACGGCGCAGCAGGGGTGGTGACAGCTGCGGACTGCTGGCTCAGGGTGGTGCGGGTGTTCCAGTCTAAAAAATTCCAGTCCCGCAAACTGGAGCGCCTATACCAGCGTTACTTCTTTAGGCTGAACCAGAGCTCCTTGACAATGCTCATGGGGGTACTTGTGATCGTGTGCGGCATCATGCTGACCTTCCACTGTGTCCACGCCGCCCCTCACGTGGCCTACTCGTCAGCCCTGTCGGTGGCGATGGCGCTCTTCATGGCTCTTATGGTAGTGTGCAACCGCAATGGCTTCCACCAGGACTACATGTGGATGGTCAGTTACCTGGTGATCGGAGTCTTGGTGTCGGTACAGGTGTTCGGGGTGCTCATGGTGGCCCCCAGGAGCGCTTCAGAGGGCATCTGGTGGTCTGTGTTCTTCATCTACATCATCTACACTCTACTGCCTGTGAGGATGAGGGCGGCGGTGCTGAGTGGAGCAGTGCTGTCCATCATACACGTGGTCACAACCTGGCAGATCAACCAGGAAGACAAGTTCCTCTGGAAACAGGTAAGAGAGGCTTGACTGTTTGACTCTGTCTGTCATGGTTGACCTGAACTGACACTGATGGTGAACTGGGTGGAAACTAATTGGACAGTTCCACATTCGTTTTCCATTCTGTTATGTTATTTCTCTGATGGTATATGGGCCTTTTATCCTGCATTTTTTCTGATTGAGTAAGTTCACAAATGAAGTTCAGTATACCTCACAGACCCTTTGGTGGGTCCATCTGCACAAGTGTATGTTGTTTTGCTAGTTCAGATACTAACGTTTCGACATGGTTTCATGACAGTACGAAGAGGCAGTGGCAGTGGAGATGTTTAAATTGTCAGTTAATAGCTGTCTCTCAGTGAACAGGTTCTAGGCGTTGCGTATATGTCTAGCTAATGCCATATTGCAAATATACATGATCAAAAACAAGATAGATTCATCTCTGGTCCATATGGTTCAGTCGTTACACATCCAGCAGACACAGAGCAACATTACCATTCATCTGGAGTTGTCTTTCTGGCCACGTGATGAATGTAAGTCCAATATTAGTCTCCTTTTAGCTCAGTTTTTGGTCTCCGCCAACTCCTCATGGAAATATCTATCTCTTTAGCCGCGAAATCCTTCATTGTGTTGCCCAGTATCTGGCGTTTGGTGCGGGGGTTTATCATAGCTTTTTTGCTGAAAACAGCTGCCTGCTGTAGCTGGAAACGGGGGTGATGAGAGCTGTGAAACAGAACAAAAACATTAAAGTTGCAGGACATAAAACCAAAACACTGAGCTGAAAGATGCTGAACACACTGCTGAACTTCAGAGTCAGGTGATAAGTCTCAAGATCCCAAGGTTTTCCAAGATACCGAATATGTCATGTAAGAATTTTTACACAGGACACATTTTTCGCTTAATGTAATTGGTCAACCATAAACAAATGGCATCCTGAATATGATTTCTGAACTTACTAATAAGTGTGATGTAGTCTCCAAACAAACAGATACAAAATATTCTGTATTGTATTGTATTATTGTTGCAGTGGAGCTGAAATGATTAGTCAATTAATTGATGAGTCCCTGAAACAGAAATTTCATCGCTATTTTTATGATCTTTCAAGCAAAAATACCATACATTGCTTAGTTTGAGCTTCTCAATTGTGAGGATTTGCTGCTTGGTCGGACAAAACAAGATATTTGAAGACGCTACGTTGGACTGACAGCCATTTTTCACTATTATCTGACATTCTCTAGACCAAATGATTAGTTGATTAATCGTGAAAATGATCGTCAGATTAATCGATAATGAAAAGACTTGTTAGTTGCAGGCCTAAAAGAATGTTTCATCAAAATTTGAAACTACTTTAAGTGGAAAAATTGGAAACATTGAGGTTAAAGTAGTTGATTAGTAATTAAATACATCAGGAAGCTGAAAGCTGTGATATATAGTTGTAAGTTATCACTGTAATTTGACTGAACTTGACCTGTTGTTACGTCGCTACATGTCATTTAAAATGTCTCCTCCGTCATGATGTTTATGATCAGGCGGCGTCATACTGTGTGAACTGACACCGCAGCCGATGCCGCGTATATTGCTCCGCTGTGTTTTGTCACCATGTTGTATCTGCGTATTCACATGTACTTTGGGGCTTATGGGTCTTGCTGTACAGTGTGTTGTTTGTGCGTCATGCCAAGGACCTAGGGGCTCGCTGAAGGTCAGTGGGCTGAATGAACCGCCCCGGCTGGACGGCTGTGTGTGTGTTGTTGTGTGACAGTGGGAGAATACCATGATATAAAGCAGTATCACTCAGGTCTCTGTGCTCTCACACAAGGGACGCTTTGTACTTTTCTCCAAGGGTGGGGTGACAGGGGTGAGGCCGTGGGGGGGAGGCAGTATGGTGGCTGCTCGCTTTCTGTACTGCCATAGCTGTTTTACAACTGTCTCCTTGGGGAAAAGTTATGGAAAACATAATGGGAAAGCCATTACATGAAAACAATAGGGGGATATAGGGCTTAATTATGAATTGCTGATTATCAGTTCCATTACTATAAGGTATGCAATCAGTAACATATCCTGTCACGTGTTGATTCTATAAAGAAATTACAGTTTATAGCAGAATCTATTCTCAGAAAACAACCCAAATAAGTCACTTAAACACGGATCACTTTGTCATAATATTGTGATTGTTTATTATAAGTGCATTATAAAGTACAGGACTAGGTTAGGGATTCGTGGGAACTCTAACATCATGCATGATATACCATAGTGCAATCCATCACAGGCCCCAACATTGTTTGCCATCGTTAAGTGAATGAATGTCGTGAGATAGCTGCGGCCCGGCAATGCTGTTTATTCCTCAGGTCGTCTGTGTACTATGTGACACAGTAAAACAGCGTCATCAATCACTGCTTCACGCTTGTGTGCGAGTATTTCCTCTTTCTCCAATAACTCATTAACCTCACCGGGTTTTTCTGTTGGCGTTGATGATGGGCACAGGTAATGATAAAATTGTGTGTGAGGAATGATGCAAACGCAGATCCTCTTTTCATTGCGAGTTTAAAGGAGAAGGAGAAGGAATCTGTTACTGTTGGATGGGACAGTAGATTCTGGATGTCTGATTTCACTTCTCTCTTCTCTATCGTGAGTGCAAGCTTGTGTTGATTTCTGAAAATGTATCAGAAGCTGATTAATGGGGTCAGTGGGTTGGGGGTTAATATCAGTGTTGCCGGTGATCACCACATCTGGGTCGGCAGCTCTGTGACAACCTCAAAACCACTGAAGAGCTACATTAAAGTTTCACTGAAGGCTGTAAAAAACAATCTGAGCCATGTCCTATATCAACACACAATTTACATCAAATTATACAACAACAGTTTTGGTTGTTTTATAAGAGAGATTATCTGGTTTTTCTCACTGGTTTGAAGTGGGAAGCTTTTGCGTAGAAAAAGGTGATGTCACATACATGCGTGCACCAATCAGTTTAGCAACATTTGTGTTGACAGTTATGTGGTAGCTTGCTTATGTTTCCCGGTCACTGTCAATCAAACCACACTCGCACAGAGTTTTTGACTGTTAAACTCTTAAAAAGATATATTTAAGATTTATAACCAGGTTATCAGGGGCTTTAAAGGTGAAAGGCCCTCACGCTTTGTGTTTATTGTGCGACATGCATGCAGTTCATATAGTGTGTAGTTACTTTATAATAAAATCTGTCCAAAATGTGACAGCTTGTCTCACACACACTATCTAAAATATCTTTATAAACTGGCCTTTTGACAGGCGGGCTGCCCTGCTAAAGGTAAAATACTAAATTATATTGTTGGTGACTTACAGTATATAGTTCAAAACGCAAAACAAGTGTTCAGAGACATGAAAGACCACAATAAAAGTCTTGACAGAATGGCTTGACAGTCTTTTTTGAAACACTAAAGAAAAGACACCCACAAAAGATATAAGCTGAAAACAGAACAGTAGTAAAAATAGTTTGTTTACTTTAGCACTTTTAAAAATACCATTATCAGAATTTCTTAGCTAAATATGCCATGATATAATCACACAAGTCTTATTACAGAATACTGTATGTTTGTACAAACGATGGCTATTATCCATTTTTTAATCATGTTTTTATTCTCTGTTGTTGCTAACAGAATCTGTCATGTAAGACCAGAGTAAAAGGACGCTCTCTGCAGACATCTCGATGATGTCTGCCTGCTATGTAAGAAGTACTTCATGTTCGTGTCTTGAAATTTATGGCCCTTAATCCCTTCAAACCTTTCAAAACACATGCAGTCCATCTGGTTGTTTCCTAAGCAGTATTGCTCTTGGCGTTGGTTGCTATGCGTGTTTTTACAGCTGCATACGGTAGAATCGAGTGTCTGTTCTTAGCTTCACTTTGAGTGTCTTATTGGACACGCTCACGCCTTAAACTGTAGCATATAGTAGTTCGAACCACCTTGTTATACACAGGGCTGCTTTCAAAACAAACACCAATCTATCAAAGCTTTAACATGTAAAAGCGGTTTGTAATGGAGACGTCCTGTTACATGCGAGCTGTTGCTTCTCACGTTTTTTTTTTTGGCGCCATGTCTGTGATCCTCAGACTCCTCAGCTGAAATCAATTAGCCGTGGCGGTACAGTACATACACATGTGCGTGTCCCACCCAGCCACCCATCAATACACACACACACCCACCCACACACCATCCCATGCTTTGTTATGGTTGTCACCGTCCTTTCTATTCTCTATTGAATGTTTGGCAGAATTTCTGCTGTTTGTTTTTCTTTGTGAAGTAACATCCCCAAACTATTGTGCTGCGTATATGTGTGGGTGTCCATTTGAGTGTGAATACTGACATGTACAGTACATGCTTCTGTGCTGGATTAAATCAGAAAAAAAAATGCATCTCTAAAGCCCAAGCACGTTTTAGACACATCGCTCTGCTGGGCCGTACTTTATTTTGCACGCACCCCGATCACTGCCAATGATTTTTGGGGATTTTGTCAATGAAACTTCTCATAATTCCACATTTTTCACCCCGGCGTTATTTGCTTCATGGCCCCCGACAATGGCTAGCATTGTTGTGTAGATGTTGTTGACACAACTGCTGTGAGAGGTCAAAGACTGGTTCCTAAAAATACCCGGCCCTTGGCGTTTCTGCTAACTGTTGCGTCACATGGAACAGCCTTATCAGAGCCTGCGTCAGAGCAACAGGCAGGTCACTCTAACCCCCTTTTCTCTGCATACACATTTTCACATACCCTGAAACACTACACTGGTGAAGGGGCTAACACTGTACATTCACTGATACCACAGCGGTTTATTTCTCTTTTCCTGTTGTACGCTAATGAAGCGTGACCTAATGCATTTCGGGATGGATGTTTGATCTTTGACCACAGCAGAGATGGTGGGTTAAGCCCCTAAAAGCCCATTAAACAGCACATAGGGCAAATCAGGCTTCTATGTGGACTCTGGGTCAGGGGACAGTCAATATGTTTCACTGGTCTCTTTGTCAAGCTCCCACTAAGTGTTTAAAGTGTGTTTTTTATTCAGTAGATAAGATATGGGAGTTAAAATAACAATGTGCTGCTCACGTAGTAATGCGTTTAGAGTATACGCAAATCCCCTATGGTCTCGCGTCAAACTTTCCAAATGGCTGTTTACTCAATTTTCCCATTTCCAGGATGTTATATGGAGAATGAATGCATGTTAATCAGAGCAAATCTCACACCGTATCAGCTGTTCACAGTTTCACAGCAGCTCCCGGTGCTGGAATAACCTTGCGCGCATCGTGCATCAAGATGGAAGACTTGGATCCCGGTGGAGGAAGTGTCAGCCTGTGATGATCACCTGTGCAAAGCTGCAGCTGTAGAATAAGACACCTTGTATAAGGAGAGGAGGAGGAGGAGGAGGAGGAGGAGGAGGAGGCAGCAAGGCGGTGCGATCGCGGGGAGAATCCGATATTCTCCCCACGCAGTCCTTCCACAGCCTCCTTGATAAATAATTTGTGTCTTTAACGCGGCAGCAGCATTTTAACGAGGATACCTGTCACATGTACACTTTTCTCACGACCAGGATGGGTGCTGACTGATGGGATCACACACACGGGAAAACACACCACAGCTTCACTCGAAGGACCCACATAGGTTGCAGAGTATCAGAATTTAAGCATTGCTACACCAGAACGTGATATGATCCCTCATTGTGTAATCGTTTCTCTGTGTAAATGCATACTTGTTTGTAACTGCCTGTATTTGTCCTTATGAGGATTACATGGATACAGACACACAAAAATACGCACACACTCAGGCACACATACCACCACCGCCAATCTGTGGACCAATAAGAGCGCCGGAAAATTAGTTATCAGTTTAGCATCACTTCTGAGAATGATGAGGGAATAAACAGCATTGCTAAGTGTCTCCCTCAGTGCTTGTGTTCAGTTGGTCCAGCGGTTGCCATGGAAACAACTACGACTCAAGCAGCTGAGACCCAGTTCAGCCTGCTGGTGTACAGTTTGGTAACCGTTGCTTCAACTAAAGACACACACACACACACACACACACACACAAAAAAAATCAGGTCAAAATTGATTGCTGCTGTTCACTTCTCCTTCTGAGAAACTGAAAGCTAGAGTCGTGTCGGAGAGGGTCCGAGCTTTCTAGACACGCTTGCTGTTTGGCTGCTCCGATAGATTCGCACTTTGTTTTCCTCCCCCCTGCTGTCGAAATGAGACGGTCCATAATTAAACATGGCGATGACAGAGGAGAGGTCATATGAGTGGAGGTGGTGGGGAGTCAAGAGGGAGGGATGCACAGGATGTTGTTTGCCAGTTGTCTGGTTCAGGGAGGCTTATCTCTGGTCAGCTCGCTATGACTGTGCATGTTTGTAGCCCTGGTAATGTGGAAACAGTGCAGGATGTGTTTTTAGGCCTCAAAGACACACGCTTTCACAAGAAAACTCACCCGGTTGAATAATGGTCGTGTTATTTATGTGAGTTTCTTTTTCTAGTAAAGATAATTGATTGTATTGCTCATTATAACTCCTTTACATTCCTCCAATGTTGACATAACTCCTCTAAGAGGCTTTTTGTTTGATCGCAGCAGTTATCCTTGAACCTGTTGTCCATCCACAGCATGTAAAGCCTAGCGACCTTGCAGGGGTCCCATGCGTTCCAGAAAAACTTGGTAGTATTGTGGAAAAAGGTTTGGCTTTTCTCAAGCTCCCTGCTTTTTTTTGCACATCTTGTTGTTCTTTAAATAAAACCACTTTTGCAACTCCAATGCCAGAATACTTTAATAGTCACACTCTCTCCACAGTAGTCACACCCGCCTGGTTGCCAGCAGAAATGCGTGTGGTGTGTAGTTTTTCAGTGTTAGGACCCCCAGCGTGTCCCTGTCCGTGTTTACAGAAACATGACTGAGGAAAAAAGGAGTCTGAACATGGTCAGTATGAATCAGGATAACTGGCTTTACATTACAAGTAATTGTTGTTGTACATTATTTATGTAATGTGTGTGGGTCTTGTGTTCCAGTGCACAGCCTCTGAAATACTCAAAGATGTCTAAAAGAGCTGAAGGAAATGCAGAAAAGCCAACAAATAGAATTATTAATAGAAATCTGTGTGTCATCAGTCACACTTTTATGTTGATAGATAAGAAAAGATCGTTTCTTCACTTATCCAAAAACAAATACCAGTAGTGACAGGGGGAAAGAGTCGGAGTGGCAGCGTGTTTAGTGTGTTTTAGCTTTAAAAAACATGTTTGTTCTAATGAAATGTATTGTGACTGGCTTTCTGAATAAATTACACTTTGGGGAGCAATTGGCAAGTAGCAAAACAATGCCACACATTTGCACCATTTCCTGTTTTAAAAGAACATATCAGCGACCCACGTTCTGCTCTTTTGTGATTTATCTCACTCTTTGTTTAGACTCAAATTTTACTTGAATACACAAAAAATACGCCACTTCCTCCAAGATTACAGTTGCTAATGTAGTCTACAGTAAACTACATCTATTATGTGACTGAATTAGTTGAGTAGAAAAAAATCTAGATGTTTTATCATCCACTGTTGGAACAAATCTTTGTGTGAATTATTTTTGGATCTACTTTAAGTGAAATGTCAGACTAAAGCTGTGTCCGAGATCACTCTATTTACTGTTAAGTGCACTATATTTACTGTCCGTCTGAGTGTGAAATTTATGCTCCATATAGTGCCTTTAAAAAGTCCCATGATGGAATGAAACATTACCAAAGTGAACTATTGAGTGTTTATTATAGGGAACAGTGAGCGAGGGGGTGAATTTGGACACAGGACAAGAAAATCAGATCTGAGGAATGTCATGAAGTTTCATGTTGACCTTCAGCATAATATGTCTTTTTTGTTTGTTTCTTTACTAGAAATAGATTTAAAAAAAACAAGAGTGTGTGGACTGCACTTTGTCACAGTCTTTCCATGTGAAGGAGGAATGTTTTTCTGATCCATATATCCATGATATTTCCACAAGTCTACATTTCCTGCAACATTTTTCTTCCCCTGGTGCATGTGCATGTAAAGATCTATGATGGGAATCCACACACCGTCTGCATTCAGGTTTTAAGAATAAATAAAATGTAAATCTAAAGAGGCTTGCTATTCACTGCAATGGAAACAACTTTGAAAATGAGAAAAATGTAATTGAAATTGAAGAACTAAAGAACCAGTAAATTCAAATATGTTAGGAAATGATAAAAATCTTGTGCCCTCACATTACAATGGTGCAGATTTGTTGAAATGACAGTCAGTCTCAGTGATGACAGATTTTAGAAACTAAGAATACCTTTAAACAGTTTGATTGATGTTGTCCTGGAAATGTCCTGGAAAATGATTTCCTGAGAAAGGACAAAACTCTGCCCTGCTGTTCATCACAAATTACAGAAATGACAAGACTGTACAGGTGATTGCGAGCCAAAATATTTTTTCTCTGCAGCTTAAAAGATTAATTTTTATGTGAAGTTTTTTCCACTGTATGTCTGATGGTCTCAGTTTAGCTGCAGCAGCCAGCCGGTCGACGCTCACCTCCAGACAGTGTGTAGACCACCCGGCCGAGTGAGCAGGCGGGGCCTGACTCTTTATCTGTTGATGTGGTTCTGGTCATTTCAGATAAGGGCAGTGCGAGCTGTGTGTAGACATGAGGCTCAGGCTGAGTACACAAACCCAGCAGCTGCCTGGCACCGCACACACACACAGACTCTTTCACAAAGGCTAAAAGTGACAGTGAGTGCGAGTCAGAGCGGGAGGAGGCAGGAGAAAGAATAAATGAAATGAGAGAATATGGAAATAAATAACCGACGCTCTCAAGGAAAGATAAGGGGCAACCTACGGGGAGACTGTGGGAGAGTGTGTTTTACAGGGCCTGATCTAACACAGATGCTCTAAAGAGTTCCAGATGCTCCTCAAAGGCCGATGAGCTCTGACTTGCACTCTCGCTGGCCCCGGTTCAACAACAATATCCCATCAGTCATTGCTCCCCCTGGGAAAAGGTCTTATAAATTCAGCGTCTTGTTCTCCACACAGTTTTCTGGACTGTACTGTCCAGCTAAATGATTTTTTCCATGTCAGCTTGAAATATTGTCCTTAGTGTATTTAAGTGACCTCAGTAGTCCGAGACAGCTCCGAACCATTTGTAGTGAAGCAGTGCTGAAAGGATTAGTCGATTAATTGACAGTTCGCCAAACCTGAAACAGCGAATGTCCAATCATAGCTTAGCAACTGTAACTAAGCACAGCAGGCCTGTGTGCATGGGGCTTTAGTGTGAGCAATATTTGCCATTTAAAAGAGTTTTGAGGGTGGTGTCTTTTTAACCTTTCAAAACCAAAAACACACGAGCAAAAGAGTGAGAAATTGATTAATCAGTATATTTGTCAGCTGAAACGTCTGCAATCATTAGCATGTCTGACTAACTAGCTTACTACTTACAATAGTAAGTAATCGAGTGCTACTTCCAAAACCAAGAGTTAGCATATCATTAACGAACACATTAGTTTGTTACATACCCTTTTACGACTAGCATATCCCCTGTGTGGAAGCTGGTCCTGGATGCTATAAGAGTTTTAGCTCATGTTAGCAGCTCTGTCCTTCTCTTTGTTGGGGCAGTTTAGACGGCAGCAACCCCAGCCAGCGTTAGCTGAGACACCATTATGTTTGCCAAACACATTGCTTAGTTCTCATCCTCAAAGGCTTTTCTCTTACATTGTTCCGAATCATACTTATAATAACAATAACTGTTTCTATACTGCAATACAAGAATAAAGTTGTTTCTTAATTTCCATAGCTGTGTCTCAATTTGGATACTTCCGTTAGTACACTTCCATGTAATACACTACGTACTTGCGTTGTGCGTGAATTTCGACAGGGTAGTGTTGTCTCAAATCAAACACGGCTGTGCATTTACCGGAAATGACAATGGCAACATTTGACCTTTTCTTCTTCTCCGTCTTTTTAATGGCTTCCTCCGCCGCCATTTTCATAGGTTGGTTGTTCCTCCCCTTCCGCTACGTAGCCAAGATGGCAACCATTGAGGATGAGAAAGGTCCAGCGTTCCACACTCAACTTTTTGACCGTTATGGGTACACCATCCAGGTACTCATAGTGCACTGCATTTTGCCATAGTCAGTGTGCACGCGCTTATGCACTCAAAGTGTAAGTACGGAAGTACGCAAATTGAGACACAGCGTATGTCTTGAGGTGGATGTCTACATGAGGATCCTGACTTTTAGCCTGGGATGTGTAGCTTTAGTCTATCATCCATGTAGCCATGGAGTGCACATTTAAGACCCCTTCTCCAGGGTTACAGTTTTAAAACGAGTTAGCTAGAAATATTAAAAAGTCAGCTGGAGACCGTGTTTTCAACCAACTTTAGGAGCTAATGTTAGCTTAATTAGCAAATAGCTACAACTGATTAAATCTGCTGGTGACAGTTGACATTTCAGCCAACAAAATTTCTGGTTAACATCTGTCTGAAATCAAAAACCCATTGTTTCACAAATTACCAAGAATTTCGATGGTAAACCTGCCACTGTTATCATTGCAACATGCATATGTGCCGTGCAAGAGCGACGTAGCAATAGTAACAAAGAGAGGCAGGGCTTAGTGAACAGTGAATTGATTGGTTGGGATTTGGGCTCCTGTATATGTGACATTTTACATTTTATAGATCTAACAATTAATTGACGCAATAAAAAAATAGATGTATTGATGGTGAAAACAATTCTGGGGGGCAAACCAGAGTCAGAACATATTGAGAAGACAGTATGGTCTGACAGCAGCATGTCGCTGTAATGAGCTTGTAAGACAGTCATCTGCCTGCCCACCCCTCTGCACCCCCTCCTCAGCTGGTACCCCACGCTGCACCCTCCCTGAACCTGGGTGGGGGACTGCAGGTCTTTGGAGGGAGGCTGTGGAATGTGGGTGATAGTTGCTAAGTGAAAGCTGCGCTGCCATCTCTGATAATTCACAGTCTCCGTGGGTGTGAGTCTCGGGCCAACACTAAGCAGAACCTTTCACAAGACTGAGAAGAGAGAGAGAGAGAGAGAGAGAGAGAGAGAGACTCTTCAACAACATTGAGTTATATATAAAATCACCACCATCATCACATCTCTATCTTCCCCGCATAAGAGGTGTATAATGACTGCTGGCTTCAAAATGAGCTCTCTAACAGCAATATTAAGTCAGGAGAGTGAACGTAATACCTACATACACATGATAGCAAAGCTTGTTTTTACATATCAACAGCTTCTAAACTGACTGATTGGCCATAAGAGACACAGCATGTGTCTGGGGAAAATGTATCTGATTGATTATTTTCAGGATGTGTAAACTGCACGTCCTGAAGGAGCTTTTGGTCTGCAGATTCAGTGTTCATTTCAGTCATTTCATTTTTAAGCCTCTGAACTTTTCATTCTGTCAACTGACTTGCGAGGGGTCTGAGTAAATGAAGTGGTACAGCAGTAATACCAGGTGTCTGGGGAAAATGTTAAGATCCTCCCTGACCTGCTAATTTTGTGCATTTGCATGTATGCACACACACACACACACACACACACACACACACACACCTTCCTGTTATCAGTGTCGGGTGTTGGTTGAGTATTGTTAAGTGGGATGGAGAGCAGGATGGGGGGATTAAAGGAGGGGGCAGGTCACCTACTGCTGCGCCGTGTGAACATGCTGAGAAAAAAGAAGAGAGATACTGGCCTGACATTGTGCTAGAATGGACTATACAGAAACCTCAGCCAGTTTGATGAAGATTGTTTGGTTTGAAATTGAATTGGCTTGTGAGTGCTGACTATTAGTCACATCCTACTGTCTGTGTTGGATTGCACAGACAGACTAAATTTGTTTTTCTGTTGACCAGTTTTCCTTTACTTTGGCCCTTAAAACCTGCAATAACTGATTTTTTTTGGCCACTTAAGTGCAGCAGAAACAGGTTATAAACACAACACTGACATATTCTCACCTTTTCAACAACGAAAAGTTGCTTATTTACACATCCAGCAGTTACAGAGCAACATAGCATTTAGTTGGAGTCATGTTTCTGGCCATCTGGCGAATGTAAGTCTCATATTCATTCTCTTTTAGCTCTGTTTTGGTCTCCACCAACTCCTGACAGAAAATGGCTCTTTAGCTGCAAAATGCTCTGCTACGTTCACTAGCTACTTGCTAACTTTGTCTGCTGCCGTTTGGTGCTGAGCAGGTAGGGTACTTTGTTTTTTACAGTTGCTTTGGCTAAAAAAACAACGCTATGAGAGCATTGAGAGTGAACCAAAACAGTAAAGTTGTGAGCCAGAAAACCAAACAGTGAGCTAAAAGATGCTACAGTATAAACTTCTGTAGAGCTGAAGGGAACTGCAGTCGGGTGATAATTCTCAGTGGGTTCTTCGCTGTGAGCCACCCCTTTCACATACAAGTAGCCAAATGATTCATTAATACAAAAATATTGATTGTGGCTGGTTTAAATAATCTAATCCTGGTACATTTGTATTTGTCTTGTAGGATGCTGTTAAATGTCCCGTTTGTCCATATTCTCCCACATTGCTCTCTCCTACTTAAAGAACACTCTTTCCCAGTCTGGAAAGGGGCCTGATGGCCTTAAAAGTCAATGTTTATAGACTCACTGTCAGGACCACAGACTTCCTGTTAAAGTAAATGGCTGCTGTGCTAAATCCATCATAAAGGAGGAGAAAAATTATAAATAAAGTTTCTGAATGTTCCATTAGCCTCTCATCCTCGTCTCCTCGTCCAACTAGGAGACGGTGGCTACAGAGGGGTTTCATTGGGTGTAGAGTGGTGATGAGTGTTTGGATGTGGAGGGAAGGTGTAGTGTTGCTGCTGAGTCATCTCCAGTGATGGGCAGGTGCTGCTTTTGCATGAAAGCATTTGCATTTGCCACTTCTTTGTTAGACATCTGCATTCCCTACTTTCACCACAACTAGCCATGCTAGCTTTGTGCCTCTTGGGATGCAATGTTAGTTAACTAAAATGTGTGGCTGTAGACTCTTGTTTCAACATAATTATAAGATACTAAGTCATAATGAAGGGGAAGTTTCTCACAATTATAATGCCAAGTTGTATTTAAATAATATAATTATTATATAAACATAAATAAAGAATCACATGATTATGAGGAAGTAAAAGTTAGATAAGGGGGTGGATTTTGTTTTTTAGCGTCAGAATTGAACTTCCATAATGTTTCAGGTAAACCACACACTTTAAAGCCCCACAGTATGACTCATGTACCCACAGTGATTGATTGATTGATCGATTGAGTGCCATAGACACAGTTCACACATTCTTAGTCTTACACAGCAGATAATATTTGCTAATTATGAGAAAAAACTTCACAAATATGACTTATTGTCTCACAATGGCTCTCATAATTCTGGCATTAAATATGAGAAAAACTGCAATTATTAACCCCTTAACATCCAGTTTTCCACTTTAACACCCCCCTTAAGCAGCTTTAAGGTTGTTAAAATCATCTTATTTCACACTATCTGATAGTATTGCATATATTTCTGTATCAGCTTGTTCCAGCGCTTCATTGAAGCTGCCCGTGATTTTTACAGTTGCACTGTTCCATCAAATGGTAATATTGTTGAGCATCATTTTATACACATTACCTCAGAAATTCATACACATGTATTTGGTATCTTTGGAGACCCTGGAGGATTTAAAATATAGTTTAAAATCCAAGTGCTTCTAAAAATCTCAGATCATGTCTGACAGTAAAATAAAGAGCTCAGTAGGTGTTAAAACTTGTTAGAGGGTTGTTCCACTTATTTTTTTACTTCATTGTGGGGGTATTTCAGGTATGCAACAGACTTGTTAAGCATAGAGGTGGTCATTTATGCAGCAATGCATCCATAGAGCCATGTTGATCATTTATTGATTAAGCCTTCATATCCTCCCTAAGCTGCTGGGGGGCTTTTTGTGGCAAAATACATTTTAATCTATGTTGTGCTGAATAGCCAGTATTAGTGCTGTTTTGCCTGTCCTGTCTAGATCTGAGCAGCTCTTACATAATGCCATTTTGATATCCAGGGATTAGTCCGAGGTCCTCTCCACAGACTGGCTGGCTGCTTCCATCATGTCACCCCCGGGGAAATGACGACTGCTTTTATGGCAAAAAAAACAAAACAACTATGTGATTTTCCAGTGACATGATGTTCAATTCCTGGTTTATTTTAGTCTTCACAAACTGAACATAACCCTTTTAGTAGGCCGTAATCATATTGGTAACTCAGTCATGAACCCTACCTGACAGGGAGTGAGCAACGAAGATTATAATGCGTAGTGGTATGGTTATAATGGTGCTGGACCAAACCAGCACAGGAAAAGGCCGGCAGGATAAGGTAATGAGTTATGAGTTTAGATAAATGAGTGTGTTGTTGAGCACAGAGGACATGAGCAGGTGCAGTGGCCTTGCACTGGGAGTGTGGAAGTGTGTACAGGTAGCAGGTAAAACGCTGCCAAGCAGAGCTCTTAAAGAGGTGGAGCGCTGTTGCGTAAACACAGGACCTTACTGTGTGCTCTGTAAACCCACTAGCCCTTGCCCTCTCGAGAAAAGCAAGCAATTAGTTTGAGCCTGCGAGCTCAGACACATGGAGTGTGATATGCACATTGAGTGAATCTCGACAGATAAAATACTTACAGTAGCTGAAGCACGTGCTGAGAAAACACATATTCACACTTAAAAGTCTTGACTGCACGCGCACAGACTGACAGGAGGCATTCACCTGCAAGCGCTCACCGTGCTGCAGGTTTCACTTTTGTCTTGTGGCTGTTTTTGCTTGATCAGTGAGAGTAATGTAAACAGAGCTGAGCGCTCTGAGCCATCTGCCTAATGTCACTGTGGCCCATATCTGTCCTGCTTTCTCTCTCTCTCTCTTTCCCTTTGCAGATCTCACTCGATCGCACTCTTCTTACTCTTGTCATCCTCACATTGTCTCTTCCCTTCCTCGTCCCGTCTCCTTACCACTAATTTCCTTCCTGCCCTCAACATCTGTCAGTCTTCCATGTTATCTGCGTTATCCATTATGCCGCTGTTCTATTTTTTACCCCGCCCCTTGTTTGCTTTCTTTTTAAACTCATCGGTCCATTACCCATCTGTTTCTATTCTTGTGTCTGTGATACTCTGTAAACTATGCCACCTTGGGTTACCTTTATCCCCTATTGCTATACTCAGTATTCTCTTGCAGCCACCTTATATACTTTCATTCATTCATGCTCTTCTCTTTCCATGCAAGTGTTTTTCTTTTGATTAATATTAGGACAGTAGAAAAGCTCTTGTCAGAGGCGATTTAAAGATTGCACCACGTTTTTTTTAGCAAGTATTCTAAATTTATCCTCTCTGCTCACCTTTGTTCCACTGTATACACTATATTAACAGTAAGATTGATTCAAACACAAAGTGGAGCAGAAGCACATGTAAATATACACTCAGACTTTTCTTTTGCTCGATATTCTGAAATATAATATTTAGACTGCTTTTATACACCACATATACACACATATTTTGGATAACCTTTCCAGTGAAACTGTAAAAAGTGAAGGGAGCATGGTGAGCATAACACTTGAGGATGAGCAGTGACGAATTTCTGAGGAAGAACAATGGATCTTAACAATGAAAGGGTACTTAAGTAACCCAAAGCAACCTTTTTTTCAAAGTTGTCGCTAGGCCTACCAAAAAATGTTTGAAGTATTGTATATTCAACATGAGCTACCCAGGTGAGAAAGAAAATAGTTCCCTATGACCTTCAAGACCTGGTCCATTTCGCCATTTCAGAGGTTTCACTGTGTTTTCTTTATTATTTGGATTTGTAATAAAGGCAGGAACAGCTCTGTCCATTCACATTTATGATTTAATATAGAGATGTTTTTAACAAAGCCCTTATATTAATAGTTCAGATTTAAAGATACCGTTAATATCATGAAACATTTATGAATTAGGAAGGCCCATAAAAGTATTCCTGTTGCATTTCTGCTAGAAATGTAGCTTTCAAAATAAATGGCAAACAAACCATCATTTATGCCAGATACAGCGATGAGTCCTGGTGAAAATAGTAACATTATACTTCTGTTTGTAATAAATCTAAAACAAAGACAAGCGCTCAATAATCCTAACAGGTCTTCAATGGTTTATGTTGTGAGTGTTGTTTAAAAGACATTTGTTTCTAATGTCGAACACTAAACTTCTCAAAGGTCTTTCGTTCATGGTAATACAGTGTGCTATCAGTTCAGTTACTTTATCAGATAATTAAACAATTATTAGAAGTGTTATGCTGCAATGATTTAAACATCTCTCCAGGTTTTTAGATTATTAATACTGGAAATTGAAAATGTACTTAAAGAGTTCAAATTTACACTAAAAATCTGGAGCACAAATTACATGTGAGAGAATATTGATTATTTAGACTTATTTGAGAAACTTCTAAAGGTACCTTAAAGACAGGTAACTTAAGAGAGATTTGAAGTACTCCACAACACAGTAACCACAGAGAATAAATAGAAAACAGTTGGTGGCCGCTTTGACATTTAACGTGTAAATAAAAATAGATAATATAAATCAGAATTATTTGGCAATACACTAAATGCATTTGTACTGTGGCTCATCAGTCAACAAAGGAAGTCAAGCTCAAGCTCAAAGATTTCTCTCTGAAGGAATCTGTTCTTATGAACTTTGCCTCAAGAGATAAGATAAACCTTTATTGATCCCCAGCAATGATGACAATGGCAGCAATAAGTACAGATAAGTATAGAGGTAAAAGAATAAATAACAGAGGTATATAAAACTACAATAAGAAAGAATTAAAAAGAGAAACTATACACAAGCATTTGGAGACAAAGATAGTAAGATAGTGAAGTGACAGTGGTGTGATTAACAGTAGCAGAATCAACATGTCTATGTAAACAACAAACACCAGACTAATATATGATATGATTAAGTAATAATGGAACCTAGTTTGTCTGTATTAATATAAAGATGTAATATAAGTATAATATAGAATATGAAGCAGGTCAATGTAATGTAAACATAATATAGTATAATATAATGATATAGTATGAGATATGAGATATAGTTTAAGGTAAAATTAAGTGATATAGTATAATATATAGTGCCGTGCAGCAATATAACATAGTATAGTATAAGTATAAAGTACACAAAAGATCCTTTTATCTTTTGGACAACGACAATAAGATTATTAAGATAAGAAAACGTGAATCCACTCCACTGAAATTAACTAAAATTAATTTGATTCTTTGATTAAAAAAAGATATTCTGTTCCCAAAGGTAAACTTCTTTCACATCTATCCTGAGATGCAAAAAAAAGCATCTGGAAAGGTAAACTTGGAATATGTTTACCTTTGTTCAGGCGAAGGCAGTACATATTTGTTTTTGCAGTGTCATCGAACTCTTAACTTCAAGTGTAAGAGAAAATATTACAGAATTAAAAACAGCAAAGATGTAATAAGAGCTATTCTCTATTCATGCATTATGTTGTTTTTTTCTATTTGTGGTGTGTACTGTACGTTTAAAATGTGAATTGAAGGTACGGCACAGCTCTATAAGTAACATCAACAGAACCCCTTGGCCTTTGTGTATTTCCATTTGTACCCAGGAGATGTCAGTGTGTAAAAGATTCTGGCTACATACCCACATACTGTATAAGTATTGATCATGAATACTTGAGAAAGAAGTAGAAAGATTTTCTTTGGAATCTCATGCAATAAAGTAAAACAGCAAAACCCTGTTGAGTATGTTGAGTTCAATAGATAAATTACAAAGATAGATATTAGTGACAAAGCAAACTTAAACTGGTGTTTTTAAAAGAATGTGGATAATATTTCTTATTTATAGAAAGCTTTGACACAAATATTTTGATTTAGATACATGTTTTCATTTCATTAACTGATTTACAACTGAATACTTCTGAATACATCGTCTTCTAATCCAGTTCATGTGGTTTAAAGGCCTTTAGAGTTTATTGCATGTCACGCTGTAAAATCTTGGTAACAATCTGTGTCAGACTGTGCGACATCAACTTGAGTTGTATCAGATTGTGCGATGACTGTGTGGGGAATCGTAGCGTCACCGCGTAAATATAAAAAAATACGCGAGAGCAGAAGCACGTCATCAGCTTGCGTTGTCGCCAGTATGTGGTACAGCACGTATGTGCATTGAGAGACTCAAGACATTGAGTTTGACAACAGGGGGGAATGAACTTCATGCCACTAGTATCATAATATAACCCTTAAAAGAGAGTGCAATAAAAACCTGTCACCATTTCATGTTTTTATGTCTTTTTTTTGTAAGGATTTCCAGTAAAGTGAAGCACTCTACTGTAGGTTTATCTTTATTTCTGTCAGCATCACTGTTACTCTCACTGTCAGTGAAACCAGACAGTTTTACCGTGATTTAAGGTTCAACCCACTGAAAAAAAGACATTTACAGTATTTAAACATGTACTTTTTATCCTGTGTGCTTTTCTTTTTCTTTCTTTTTTGATTCATGAAACCATTTTGTCCCCAGAAACAATAACAACTTTATTGGCAAGCGAGAAATGAATCATTTGTCTAGTTTGATGAGAAAGAACTATCAGCGATCTGTTTCATACCTGCCGACTTTTATGCACAGGATTAGCAGTATCCTCCTTCCTTCCTCGTATCTCAAGCTTGACGACCTCTTTCTCCCTCCTCCCTCTTCTCTCCAGGTGAGCGCTAATGTCCTGATCTTCCTGTGCACTAACATCATTGGAATCTGTACCCACTACCCCGCCGAGGTTTCCCAGAGACAAGCCTTCCAGGAGACCAGAGGATACATCCAGGCCAGACTACATCTGCAGAGGGAGAATCAACAACAGGTAAACCTCCACACAGATGCATATATACACATTTGTCGTATATATAAGCCAGAATATAAGACGACTGCCCCTTTTCCAACACTTGTTTTTGGGAAAAGTTTAAATCCCACATTCCCTAATCCCTAATTCTTCATATCAGTCTCATATTCACACACTCGCTCCCGTCAGACTCTTTTTCTGGCATTTTCCTGTTTCAGCTCTTGTGATATTTTTTGCTATTGGACAGATGATTCGGTCCCGGCCCGTTTCTGCAGTAGAGACATCAGGAGAAACTTTTTCGACTCCTTTTCACTTGACAGGAATTTATTTCCTTCTGGGCAAGCAAAACACATTACACAAGGCATCAGAAATTCCTGTAGGTTAAACTGGATTAACGCTAAAAAGAAACACTGTAAACAGACTTGAATTAAATAGCTAGCCTTGCAACATTCATGCTACAAGCAACCCATAATGCAACACAGTCTGCTCTACTTTCTCCACTCAAAAAGAATTTCTAGGTGTCATATATAATACAGCCTTTATTATTTCCAGAACAAATATCATCTTATATTGACAGATACTCTCTCCCGATACCTAAACTCAGAGTATCTGCTGAGTACTGATCCGATACTAGTGCTCCTTTTTTTCCCCAAAATTTAAAATACCTCACTGCATTGAACTAACCGGAGTCACTGTAATGTGATGTGAGGGATTGTTGTGGCACTAAAAACTGAGTCAGCGGCCCCCCGTCACTAAATGATCTGATACCGGACTTTTATAATGATGTCGATAAAGAAGCTGTATATAATGTGAATCATGGCTCCGCTTCATGAGGTCAGTTCAGTCAGTCCACTCACGTAGGAAAGTCTATTTACATGTGAATAAAGCACAGCAATAATTAATGATTGGCGTCTAGGCTCTGACCTCATCACTCCCTCCCGAAGAGAGAGAAACTAGGGAATGATATCTTCCCCCAGGACAGTCAGTGCAGGTGGATGCCGGGGTGGTGGTAGTGGGGCTGACTAAACATGCGTCAGACACTTGCGGTGCAGTGAGCAGAGGCAGAGTCTCTGCTGGGGTCCAGAAAAACCGAGTCTAACACCAAAACCTGACATTTTATATAAAGTAGTAACTGAAGCTGAAGGTTTTTCGTAGCTCCATGTGATGTCTCATCTTTCATGTGGTCTAGAGGTCTCAGTCGTTGACCGTGTATTTGTAAAGTCCCTGGTTCGTGTCCGGCCAGAGACCCTTGTTGCAGCATGTTGTTTCTAAGTAAGGGATCTGTTTACTTCCACCACTGTACCTTTCTACTGTGTGTCAAATGAAGACACAAAAATCCCCCAAAAATACTTTAAAGCAGCTCTTTGAACAAGAAATAACACAATCAAAAAACACGGTGGACTATTCTTGAACTTAAAGCATAAGATAAGACCAAAACCAACAATGTGTTTGCCTGTTTCTCAATACTTTCTGACTTTCCTACTAAAGGTGTACATCTTTGAAAATAGGTCACAAATATATGGTTTCATTTTTTTTTGAAAAGGCTCAGTAATTTTCTGAAACAGCTGGCCACTGTACTTTCTAGCAAATGTGACTCAAACAGAAATAAACTGTATTTTCACCCACAAATTAATACACATTTGGTGTGCTGGTGAGTAATAACAGCAGCAGGATGGTGTATATTGGATGAACTCAAAATAAACTACAGTGCTCGTGTTGATCGTAATGAAGGAACATGTCACCCAGTGCGACAGTGTGGCTCATTGATGTGTTTTAATGGTATTTGGACAACAATGGAGGTCTGTGGCACAGAGGAATAAGATATATGAGGCTTTTGATACAGAAACAATACTTGTAAAATAAAGAATACCACCAGACTTATCCTTTAAGTTTAAACCTAGTCCTAATTCTAACCTTAGCCCAAAGCTAATGAAGAACAGGTGAAAAATGTTCTAATGAATCAAGTCTAAACTCTAAATTGTTGCCACATGATTAATGCACATCGACAGCAATATTGTGAATGACACAATCTGCATTTTGTTTCTTTTTTTTGTGTGTTTTCCAGGAGCGTCTGTTGCTTTCAGTGTTGCCAAGGCACGTTGCCATGGAGATGAAGGCTGACATCAATGCCAAGAAGGAAGACATGATGTTCCATAAGATCTATATCCAGAAACATGACAATGTCAGGTCAGCCGGGCCTCAGTGCTTTATTTCATGTTTTACACATGAATTCAAATTTCACCGACTTTATCAGCTTTGTTTTCTGCACAGAAGAGTGAATTTACATGATATGATACACTTTAATGCATCATGTCACGTCATCCTCTAAACATAAATGTATTTTTATGTTCAGATGTGTCGCTTAATGCCATAAAATTAAACACAAAACAAACATTTTTCCCTAATTCTTCCTGAGAGTGATTCACACACATTCACGCACACACACTGACACATACAAGCGTGCTCACAGAGTCAGAAGAGGGTAGAGTGGTTTGGCAGAGTGGAGGCTAATTAACACTAGTGAGGGAATACTTAATCACCAGCAGCCAAGATAAGATAATCCCCAAAGATGGAGAGCTTCAGCACACATTCAATTACAGCACTGAGCAAACACACAGCACACGGTCCCTCTGTCCCTCACACACACACACACACACACACACACACATATTACACTGGCACAGGTCACCTTCAGAAGACTTTAAGGTCAAACTTCCTGCCTCTCTCAAGGTCAGCAGCCCTGATAGTAACATATAGAAACATAGTGCTGCTGCTGTGTAGTGATGGAAATGATCAAAAGATGCTTGATAGTCGGAGGATTAATAATGTTTTTTTTCTGTTTCTCCCTGTCTTTCCACCTCTTGATCTCGTCCTCAGTATTCTGTTTGCAGACATCGAGGGTTTCACCAGCCTGGCCTCTCAGTGCACAGCTCAGGAGCTCGTCATGACGCTCAATGAACTCTTTGCCCGTTTCGATAAGCTGGCATCGGTAAGACGTCTCCTATGTCTATACCTTCACATGTCGTGTCGTGTTTTCTTAAAGGGATAGTTTTGACATTCTGGGAAACAGATGTGCTGATAGTCGGATTTTGTTACCAGATCCAAGTTAGCTGTTCCATTACTTTTTCTTTTGGACACTTGGTAACCTCATTTTTTGTCTTTTCATCTTTTGTCCTCCCTTTTCTCCCTCCCTCTCTCAGGAGAACCACTGTCTACGTATTAAAATTTTGGGTGATTGTTATTATTGTGTGTCCGGGCTGCCTGAACCCCGGGCTGACCACGCCCACTGCTGTGTGGAGATGGGCGTTGACATGATAGAGGCCATCTCGTGAGTAGAAACAGTGTTTGCATATGTGTAGTGTTTGTTTTGGAGTTAGTTTGTTTGATGTGTTTTGTCAAAGTTTTGTCCTGCTGCTGCTGCTGCTGCAGAGGAGAAACTGATCTTCTGGGGCTGTGTTTTCTGCAGGCTGGTGCGGGAGGTGACGGGGGTCAACGTTAACATGCGCGTGGGCATTCACAGTGGGCGTGTGCACTGCGGTGTGCTGGGACTTAGGAAGTGGCAGTTTGACGTGTGGTCAAACGATGTCACGCTGGCCAATCACATGGAGGCGGGGGGCAAAGCAGGGTGAGGCAAATAAGCACCAGTTCACACACACATTTACAGTTTGCATATTAGAAAAAACAATAGCAATAGCTTTCAACCCACAGCCATTTACTGCTTAACCATTAACAGATTGCCCTTTAAGTTCTTTATAACCAATAAAGTGAAGGAGGTTTACTTAACTTATATAACTAATTCATAAGAATATATATAAAGATAATAAATAAAGATACTTCTCTATATGCGAAAAGCACAAAAAACTGCTACTTTTCTGGAAGACACTATGAAGCACAGTTGATGTTTTCTATTATTTTTTATTATAATTCATGTAATTTATTTCTTATAATGTCCCCGGACCTGTTATAGGTAATTCTGGAGCTGCTATGTATGTTCAAAAGTGTTCTGCATATACCAATAAAATTGTAAATAAAAAACAATCACACCCATTTGCAGGTTTTATATGAAAGTCCTTGTCTTTTTGTCTCTTTGTAGGCGGATCCACATCACTAAGGCCACCTTACAGTATCTTAATGGAGACTATGAGGTGGAACCAGGTTTTGGAGGGGAGAGGAATGCGTATCTGAAGGAGAACAGCATCGAGACCTTCCTGGTCCTCGGCTGCAGCCAGAAACGGGTCAGTGCACCAAAACACACACAGCTCAATAAGGATATAGTAGGTTTGTTATGGCATGCCGTTCAGGATATTCTTTAAGAAAATTCAAATATTTTATATTTTGTCCAATACGGAATATATTTACTTTAACATTTTAATACTTACGTTACTTATATTTATAATTCTTTATCTTTGAAAACGTTGCCTGTGAACATAATCCATGCAGCAATGACCTTTCCTCCAAACAATATTAGACAAAATCATATATAGGAGACAAGTTTGCAACAAGAAATCTGCTGGTAAAAACTTGAAATAAGTAATATTTGGGCCAGTGCATGTATAGCCTAATGTAACTAAACAGATTTGTTAAGGGGGCAGTGCTTAAATGGAAAAAAAACATTTCTGCAACTCCCAGCATGTTTTAGGAAGTGTAGTTTATCTGCTTTTGTCACAAGTTACTTTTCAAGCTGGATAACAATGTGCTTCATTAATCTCTGTCAATAAAGGCTAATTTAAAACAGCAAACATCTCATTAGCACACATGTACACACACAGGATTGTCCAGTTAGCATTTTCAGTTGCATGTGATATTCTTCCACAGTATAATGTTTCTAGCCATATTCTTAGAATTTTATTTGATATTCTCATGTTTTCCATTTGATTTTCTCAATAATTTCCTGAGCAGCATGTCATAGTTTGCAAATTTGACAGATCACTGAGTAACTAAGTGGGGTCTAGATAAGTGTAACATAAAGAACCGTAGAGGCACAATCTTAACAGATGAGAGTGGACAGATTTGTGAATGAACTAATCTTCTAGATCCTGAACTGACTGTGCGCTTCCCTTGTGGGCGTAATAAAAGCCAGAATGAAAAAAACCTCTTCCAGTGTGTTTAGTCACTTATATTGTCATTCACAGGATGTGTGTGTTGTGTTGTATGAGAACAGTTGGTCAAGCGTTCATGTTCTTCCCTCTGAGCAGAAGGAGGAAAAGGCGATGATGGCTAAGATGCAGCGCACGAGAGCCAACTCTAACGAGGGGCTGATGCCACGCTGGGTCCCCGACAGAACCTTCTCCAGGACCAAAGACTCCAAAGTCTTCAGACAAATGGTGAGACTCAACATCAACACACTCCTTCACGGTGTAGAGCCAGGCTGCAGCTTTTCTGTGAGAGTCTTATTTTTCGTCTGTTCTTCTTCAGGGGATCGATGAGACCTCCAGTAAAGACAAGTGAGTACTGCCTCTTGATGCTTACATGTGCAAAAACTGCCGCACTGCTTTACTGGATTTCATTAACCCCTTTTATCTTTTTTGCAGCCGTGGTGTTCAGGAGGCCATGAACCCGGAGGATGAGGTGGATGAATTTCTGGGGCGAGCCATTGACGCTCGCAGCATTGACCAGCTAAGAAAGGACCACGTTAAGAAGTTCCTGCTCACCTTCCAGACCTCTGGCCTGGAGAAAAAGGTTCAAACTGAGACCCCCAATTACCACCTATGCTTCAACTTAAATATAATTCATGTATGGAGGGAAGAACCGGCTGCTGCTCATATCTGACTCTCTTCTTCTTCTGCTTTTTCCTGCTGCAGTACTCCAAGAAGGTGGACGATCGTTTTGGAGGCTATGTCGCCTGTACTCTACTAGTATTCTGCTTCATATCCTTCATACAGATTGTTATCTTTCCACAGTGAGTACTTAGCACACTCACGTACTGTAGGTCCTCCAATATGGACTGTACGTGTTTTTAAAGTTGCTTTCACACTTGTAGTTTGGTTTATTTGGTCTGAACTGAGTAAAAAACAGTACATTGATGCCTTTTAATTTGCCTTCACGCTGACTTATTAAAATTTGAGCAGGGAACTCATTGATTGGACGGTTTTGGTGACTGTCATCCTACGTGGGGAAATCAAATTCCCGTTATTATCCTGATTGTGAGAATTATTAGTCCAGACTGCAACAGGACCTCGTAAATCACTATGTCCTCGTAGAAACTTGTTCCATAATACTACAGGTGGATAGTTGTGTGGCTATGCGTCACTTTTTATTGATGAACTGCTAAAATACAGTAGGACACAAGCTCAACACACACACCTTTCACTTTGATTGATAAGGGAAATCCTCACATTACCATGGTTACCAAATGATCTTGCATAAATATATAAGCTTCATCTCTTATACAGAAGGCTTCCAAGAATTACAGAACTAATAGAAGTTTAGCTTTTGATTTCACACTAAAAAAAACATATCTGCTCTAATACAGTCCTGTAGTTGGTCTTTGCTTTCACATTACTGACAAACTGCACAAGAATCCAACTGGAAGTGGACCAAATCCAGGTGGTCTCGGTCCAGTTGTTTGGTCTGCAAAAGAGTTTGATTGACAGCTTTTTTCACACCAGCCCAAATGAACCAGGTTAGTTGTGAAAGCACCCTGAATATTTCTCTCTAACTATATTTCTGTATTCCTCCTTGCAGCACCCCGGTCATGCTGGGAATCTACATCAGTATCTTCATCATACTCGCCAACATCCTTTTCATCTGTGCCATATATTCGTGCATCAAGGTAAATACGCGAAACAGATATTTTGCAAAAACGTCCGTGCTTTCGCTGTGTTTTTAAATGTGTATCATCATTTATTTTTCCTCTTGTAGCTCTTTCCAGCTGCAATGCAGACTGTTTCGAAGAAGATTGTCCAGTCTCGCACCAACAGCACCCTGGTTGGAGTATTTACCATCATCCTCGTCTTCATCTCTGCCTTTGTTAATATGGTAAGTGATGGCTGACCCAAACAAAGAGACAGCACATCCATACAGTACACCGACTATACATAATGTTGAATACATGATCGTGTGTTTATGTTTGGCTTCGCTGCAGTTTGCCTGTGACACCAAGAGCTTGGTGCAATGCGTTGCCGAGAAGCTGAACACCTCTGCAGCCCTGGTGACGCCCTGTCTGATCCGCAGCTTGAATGTGTCTGTTGAGGGGGGTCTAGAGATCTGTCCTAGCCAAGGCCCCTCCTGCCCCTTTCCTGAGGTGAGTTCATTGTTTGTCGCCACTTCACTGTTTGTGTTCCCCTTACGCAACTGGTCGAACCATTTCAAAAAAGAAAAATGTCACATTTGCATTTGTGTTTTTGTTTTTTTCTGAGATCTATTGTTGATAATACCTCTTTGTGATGCTGCTCTCCTGTTTGTGCCAGTATTTCAGCTACAGTGTGCTGCTGACGCTGCTGGCCTGCTCAGTGTTCCTGCAGATCAGCAGCATAGGGAAGCTGGCCCTCATGCTGCTCATCCAGCTCACCTTCCTGCTGCTGGTGGAGTGGCCACAAGTAGCACTATTCGACAACGCAGACCTCTTTGTCACCTCCAATGCCATGTAAGTACCACAGGCTGGATGCTAATGGGGAGGGGGAACACAGGATAATGTTGTATGTATAAAACTAGGCCGCTTTTTTTCAGGTCTTGAACGTAGTTGGAATCGAATGCTTGGCCAGAGTCTTTTTTTTAACTTATTCTTTTATCAGACTCTGATTACAGCTTCTCAAATGTGAATATTTTCTGCTTTTTTTAGTCCTCTATGACAGTAAACCAAATATCTTTGGGTTGTGGACAAAACAAGACATTTGAGGACGTCACCTTGGGCTTTGAGAAACAGTGATCGACATTTTATGGACCAAACAACTAATGGATTAATTGAGAAAATGATCGACAGATTAATCGATAATGAAAATAATCATGAGTTGCAGCCCTAGACTATATTTTATCAAGGCGAAGGCTTTTTTTGCCCTGATGCATTGAGCAGTATTTTGTTAAATGAAAAAAAGTGTTTTAACATGCTCATATTGTCCAAACTAAGGTATCAAAAAAA